>CM060964.1:97170325-97447825 GCA_030765045.1 Tenodera sinensis | reverse complement strand
AGATATGTGGTATTCTAATAAAAATCGTTAGAACCATTTTTGAGAAAATATACACAGGATAAAAAGTTGGCATACAAAGGGTAGTTCAACGTAGTGGATTTTCTTGAAAATCTTTGTCACTTCTTTGAAGGTTACCAACTGAATTTAACCACCCATTTTGGCATTTATCCAAATATTCTTTTTTGAATTATGTTTATCATACAAACACATAAACATATGAACCTTTTTCTGAAAATTGTTTTTATTTAGGGAATAAAAAATCCTGCATTTACGTTGAAATACTTTTGGGTGGAATACAATAGGTTCTGTACCTTTAAGGCATACGGTAGAGAAAGTAAAAAAATAGTACGACCTATTTGTTTCAGTAAACAACTTTTGGACTAAATTAAACTATTTCAGCACATATTTACTTTTCAATACCTTCTGAGATTATTAAAGCAGTACTATAGAATCTTTTAAAGCGTTCGTTGTGTAAACACTATGTGATAATTTTAGTAAGTATGAACTCAACTATACTCTCAGATGTGTTCATTTCCAGTCAGTAGATCATCCCATGGACAATTTAGGCATTGTTCTTCCTTCTTATTTTGTTTGTCATTTTTTACTCCTCCTTTTGATTTTCATATCCGCATTTCAAATGCTTCAAATCTGTTTCCACAATTGCACTAAATGTCCAAGTTTACGCTCTATACAGCACCACATTCCTTAGTTTCCACGTAAAGAGCCCACAGTTTTGTTCTTCCATTGTAATCCTATGATTGAGTTCTTGATAGCAGCCAGTGTTACTACATAAGGTACACACTAAGTACCTAAGACGTCCTCTTTTGCGACTAGTCACTTTCAACTGGTTAGTTGTGTTTATTTTCTTTGCTGTCTTCCTAGCATCGTCTTGTTTTTTAAAACAAAAGATTATAAATACTGTGACTTTGTCCAGCTTTCACTGTCGCTTCACTTGTTCTGGTCCAGTTCAGTTTTCACCGTGACTTCACTTAGTTTACACTGGCACTTCACTAAATGAACTCGTTCAGTGTTCACTGTCAGTTCCCTTTCTTCACAACGTAGCCGGTGATGAAATACGGACGCCTTAGCCTCTTCTTCAGTCAGCTTCACTCGCTGGAGAGTCAACCGCAAGACACCTTTAATCTCTCGAGGAAGCAGTACTCACCTTACGTCACAAATATCGTAAAAACTCGCTCGTATAACCACACTGATACTCTATCTGAATGTACTTACCAACTCGCTGTCTGACTCGCGAGAACTCTCTTATATCACCATTGGAAATTCCTACAGGATGTTCTGGAATGCTCTGGATGGGGAGGGAAGGGAAATTTCCAGCAGATTCTGGTTATGTGTCGATAGTGTTTCTGGTGTTCGCTCTCCAACTACTGTTGTCGACCTGCCGACAAGCTCGGGTCATAGCCGCTGTGTCACAGTAATCCAAACACAATCTCTGTATAATAAAGCTAATGAAGAAATTCCTTAGAAATTTGAACACTTGTATACCAAATAAATGATAGTGAAAACTTTTAGGCAGTCCAGTTCTTGAGGCTATATCTCGTAGTTCCATATAAGGAGTAGTTTAAGGTAATGGAATTTTTCATGAAAATCTTCGTGTCGCTGTCTTGGAAGACATTGAACTTCAATTAGTTATTCAAGAAAGCAGTTAAGCACCAAAGCAAATAAAAGGTGTGTTAATGGCGGCATATTTGATGAGGGTAAATGTACAGTTTAGTGCCAAAAATAGTCACATCCCGTCCTTCTGGTATCCGTTAAATGTTGTGTTTAGATCAAAAGCCAGTTGAACGACACTGCTTGGCAGTTATCTGTTGGGATATTTTGTGTTTTGATGTTGCATCTTTTCAGTATTGCTGCTCTGTATCCAGATAAAGGGCTATTATACAATATCACCCACAAGCTCCCTCTTCGTTATCACTTGTGGTCACTTGTGTCCCCCTGTGGTTCACCGTCTTCTAAAAAAATTGGATCGAATTGATAAACCAGGAATATATGTAGCTTGTACTGAAAGCAAATATTTGTACTGCATACACAGTTTCCTTCCATGATATCGGAAGTTTCACATCATACAGAAAGCTTACAAACTCAGATGAAACCTCTGGTAGAGGTGTTGATAAAGACCAAGAAATCAACATGAAGACAATTTTGTTAGAACAAGAATACTCCTGGAAAAGTGATAGTAAAGCCATTTATTGATGGAATCATTGTGTCAACTTTGACTCTGCTGTAAACAGATCCTACTCCTCACTTACCCACACATTTGACCCACCCTACAGTAAAAGTAAGTATAATTTACACCTTTTACTCGGGGTTTTGTGTAACAATATTCTTTCATGCATAATCTTAAGTAAATATGTTGCAGCCTGAAATTCCGGCCAGTATAAATGGATCTTTTGGACTGAACCCTCATTTTATTCCTTTGTCATTGTTTTTAGTTCCCATAGATATCAAGAAGCTGCGAGGCCTACATGTCCTAAAACCTTAGAGGAAGTACCAGTTTTCATTTCCACCATGTTTGAGCTAATAGTATTATAAGTTTACTAATCATGCTTTTAGCGAATAAATTGAACCTTTTTAATAACTTCTTATAATTTGCTTTGAAGAAAAAAATAGCATTTGTTGTTAATTTTCGATAAGAAATGTCCAACTATTTACAGCGGGTAATATGGAATAGGAGGGGTAATGTGGAATACTATATAAATTTCCAAATGAATACTTTTTCCAGCAGCAGATTTACATAGGAACTTATTTATTTCTTGCTAAAACATTTTCTTACATAATAAAGCACTTAACTGAATTACAATAGCATCAACAAAGGCTACAAAATATAGTGCTGGTGATATTTTGCTTTGAACACTTTTTTGCAGAAATCGCTATAACAAGACTTCAATGGTCACATAAAAGTCTTATCGAGGGGCTGCAGTTTGTGTGTACTGTCGGATGGCAAACAGATTGTAACCATAGAATTCTCCCTGGTCATGTTGACGTGTATGTTTATCTTATGACTAGCGTGGCCATTCATTAGTAATAGAACTGGATAATCTTTAGTGGGTTTGACAACATGTAAGTATGAAGTGATCGAACCATTTAGTGAAGATGTGTCTGAACCCATCCAGATGGATGACAAATCTCAATAGAATCCCACCCTTTTTTCCATTACGCCTCGATAGCTGCCAACATCTGGTCCATATCTCACAGTTTTCTCTTCTTCGGACGTTTGTTTGGCATATCTGCAGAAAAAAACATGCAAACAATACAAATATCATGGAATATTTTATATTAATTAAGGGCAACATAGAATATCAGTATTCCATATTACCCGCCCCGCCATATTGAAACAAATAGTGTCACTGCACGAAAATAGAATAAAATAAAAACGAAAAATATATGCAGCACGAATGTGTCAACCTTTGCTTTAATCGTATTAGTTTACATCTACAATATCTATGCACTCCAATATTTTTCACAAATATTGAAATACTTACCTGCAAAACGTTTTAGATATTAGAAATCAGATAATAATTCACGCTCATGTAGCATGTGACACAAACCAGGCGAGACTGCTTGCAGGGCATAGACAGAGGCCCTTTTTAAATATGCGTTTTATGGATTCAAACATGCATTTCCGGTATAAATATCGACATCGAAATTTTGGGTGGAATACAATGCTTCCCCTACTTGCTATATATAGTAGTGAAAGTAAAGCGAGAAATGTTTATGCAGCACCGGAATAATAAAAAGACAATACATGAAATTAACTCAAATTATGTAAGTGCGCAAATCAGTAGCATTGTTAAATGTAATCATAGAAGGTATCCCGACATTTTGTTTTATCATTCTTCTTCTTCTGTCATTACAATTAACCTTACCTACTAAAATATTTTCAGCATCTTCGCCATTGCTAGGATCCCAAATACATGACAGAAATGCTTAAGGGAAATCTGGATAATCGGAGCTCAACAATCAACAGCATTTACATGCAGTCCACATCCTTGTTTTCTAATTAGGAATTAATTTACTATGATGATGATGTGAAGGTAAAGCAGATGATACCTCACACACCGCGACCCGGAACAGATCTATTGTGTGCCACCTCCCTCCATGGGGAAGAGATGAGGCGAAGGAAGAGCACAGGCCGGCCAAGAGCGTGGACAGAGCAGATCCGCACAGATGTGTGGAAGTTCCTAACAGTTGTAGAGATAGCCAGCCGGTTCACCACCAAAAATTCTCACTACCACCCAGAGAGGGTAACGAAGCCACCTTAGCGGCCTGGCTGTCGGCACGTAGCTGTTTTCAAGCGGGAGTAGAGAAGAAGGTTTAAAGAGCGCAAGTAACCGCACCATCTGCCCGCATCTGCTGGAACTACGGCGCTGACAACCAGACCTAAAGGATGGCAACGGGTATGAAATGAAGAAAGGAAACTGTGGATTAGAAACCATTCCAGCATTCGCCTAGTGATAATGGTAAGTACAGGGAAGAAAAAAAAAAAAAAAAACAAGTCGGAGTGGTCGGCCACGGGGATCAAACCCACGATAACCCGAGTGCCAGTTGCACATGCTACCACGGCGCCTCCTAGCTCGGTGAATGAATTCATATACCTAAAAAGAATTCATATTAGCAACCCGAAAGAAATGGGAGCTTTCTGTTCCTTCGCTTAAAAGTTACAAACCTATTAATAAAACTCACCAGAAGTGTGAGAATTAAAATGTTTACCAACCTCTTAGGTTCTTTCATTCATCTGCTCAACCTTTTGTTGCACTTAAGGAAATGCACATGTGAAATTTGTCCGAAAATTGTCAAAAATCAGATATTTGTATTTGTTCATAGTAAAATAACATTAATTCTAAGCTTTAAGAAAACATGTCACTTTTTCCACTTGGCGCAGTTAAATTACCAACTAGTCGAAGTTATAATGGACAGGCGCGTTATTATTAATAGGCACACCCAACTTTAAACCTTGATTTCTCAAAAAATATTTTATTCTGTATTTTTCTCATACTCAATATACCCCACACGATGCACACATTATTCAAGATTTGTTTAACAAATATTGCACTGTCTCTCAAGGGTGCATTAAGGAAAAGGAGAAGTACAATTAGATTTCAGAAGCCATGGAGGACAAAGATTGGCTGTCCACGGATTTGATCACCTAGTGTGCAAAAACAGACGCTTCCACGACCCAAATATAGACTGTGAATATTTCCTATGTGAACATGTTAACCATCAATGTAAACTATCTTCCATGTATGGTTATTTGGCTGCAGTTTATTTACTATAAAGGTGCATTAAAGAAAATAACCTTATAATCCTTTTTCTGGATACTCTTCCGGTTTTGAGAAATATATTATTAACTTTTGAAAAATGAAGAATTTTGGAGAGTGCAAGGATTAATAGTTTTCAGCAATAATTACGGGTTAATATAAAAATCCGATATTATAGATCTTTCTATAAAGTTGTTTACTGTAAAATATGAATTTTTGAAGTGAATACTTTTCAAAATCAATCGTGTGGAGCATTGTTAGTACAATAATGGATCTATGTGATAAAAAATTAACATTTATATAACTAGAATATTGAAAAAGGGAAAAAATAATTTCCATTATTGTGCTAAATAAACTGCTTAAACTCCAAATAAAATTTTATATACCGTGCATTTTCGAATTTTCTTTTACGCAAACATTCCGTAACAATATTTTCATTTTGTGCTTTACATGTTCATTTGAGGAAGAGTCCTTGCATTCTAATTTATTTTCCATTTCTAGAGCACTTTAGTATGGATGAATAATTTATTTACGGTCATAAGTAATATATAATATAACATATTAAACATAAAAATAAAACTAATAAAAGAAACAAATCAATGAACAAATGTACCTATCTAATATATCCTCACCCCTTGGAGTTACTTATACGTATAACTTCCCCTTATAATTTTCCCTGTTCCCTCATAGTTCTTTTAACTATTTCAATCTCATTTTTCCTAAATACTTTCCTGCTTTCTCAATGTGTCCTTCTGATGTTGAATATAAAAGTTTCCTAAATTGTAAGCCTAATGGGAGATCATTCCATTTTTGGACACTGGATTCTCTCTCCCTTTATCCGTACCATTACAATCCAAAATATAGTGCCAATTATCATGCAATCTACCGCATTTTGTGCATATCTCCCCCCTTGGTACCCCTGTCATGCCCTTTAGGTTCATTACCCCCGTCCTAGCCCATGCATACTTTCTGGCCTCTTTATTGCATACTTCGATGCATTTCTCTCTCTCTCCCCTATTCTATTTTTAAGAATCTATAATCTATTAATGACCTTTTGTCGTTAAAGCTACTTCAGAATTTATTGTTTTTTGACATCCTCCACTCTTGTACTACTTTCTCTCCAGAAACATACATTTTATTGCTTCTTTCTGCCCATCTTTCTCCATACCTATTTCCTCCAATATTATTCGTATTTTGTGCATCCAAGTTTCTTTTCCCCCTATTTGCTCCTGTACAACCATGCATTGTTCTAATACATCATTTTCCTCCAATGAATTTATTCTAAACCCGTATTTAACTGCTTTTTCTACCATTTTACCATTTACTCCTTCTCCCTAGTTCTGTCTGAACTACTCCATTTGGTGAACTCCTTGATAAACTCAATATTATTTTACAAAACTTTCTATGTAGGTATAATGTCTACAGTTTCCCAACCTTCTTCCAGCCCTCGTATTTCTGTTGCATACAGCATCCTTGCTTCTACCACTGCGGTGTATATCCTTTCTAACCGTGCAATTTTCATTTCTGGTATTCTTTTGACATACGCTCCAATTATCTGTATTGATTGTTTCCCCTTTCCCAATACATTTTTCTCCTGTTCACCCCAATCCCCTACTCTGTTAAGCATAACTCGTAGGTAGTCAGTTTTCCTCACTACTTCCAACTCTGTTCCCTCCCAATACCATCTTTCAATAGTGCTTAATTTATAGTCTTTCTTGAAGATTATAATTTTGACTTCTGTTTATTTATTTTCAAACCCCAGTCTTTACAGTAGTTGCCAATAGCTTTATTTAGCCCTACAACTGAAACGGAGCCTGCCACTAGATCGCCTGCAAACAGTAGCCCTGGTACTTCCTTATTATTAATAACTGGTGCATGCTTATTAAGTTTCCTATATCTTCTATAATATCACCTATAAATCAGTTAAATAACTTTGGACTGAGTTTGCATCCCTGTTCTACTCCTGAAATGCTCTGCACACGTCCCGTTACTTTATTGCATTTTAGTATAATTTTCGCATTTTCAGTTACTTTTGTATTTTCAAAACGTATTAAGAAGTGGTGTACAGGTCGCGCAAAGGGAACCTACCGGAATACTGACCTTTATGAGTATTTCATTCAAAAGTTGCACTTGCCAAATCATGGTGTTGCAAAAATATATTTATTGTTGATTAGGGGGTCGTTATCAGCTGAACTTTTCCCGATCCAAGTGATATCACTTTGTGAGCATTGGTGCATTTTTCCCGAAACAGTTGACATCGCTTAGCGAGCTTTGTTGAAAGTTGTGCAGTTTTCCTGATCCAAATGACATCGCTTAGCGAGCTTTGTTGAAAGTTGTGCAGTTTTCCTGATCCAAATGACATCGCCTAGCGAGCTTTGTTGAAAGTTGTGCAGTTTTCCCGAAACAGTTGACATCGCTTAGCGAGCTTTGTTGAAAGTTGTGCATTTTTCCCGAAACAGTTGACATCGCTTAGCGAGCTTTGTTGAAAGTTGTGCAGTTTTCCCGATCCAGGTGACATCGCTTAGTGATCAATGTTGAACGTTTGTTTATGTGGAAAGATTGAATGGATATTGGCAAGGATCAAGCGATCCCCATGCCACCTGTTGGCCATTACCGGCAATATCACGGTTATGTGTGAATGTGACAGGTGAGAAGCCAGTGGAGTAAGAAAGAGAAACCCTGCTCCCCCCTCGTCATGTTACAGAGAGTGGCGCTGATTGGCTGGCAGTGACATCATGGCTCTCTGTGCCATGCGGTAAGGTTCATGCAGTCAGAAGGGGACGGGCCACCGGTTGCTGCGCGAGGGGGAAGAGAGGGGGCATACCCTCCCTTAAAGGAAAAAGAGAGGAGCAGAAAATCCTCTCTAAAATTCTTCTTCATCTTGAGCTTCTGCATCATGTGGAGGAGGAATTGTGCCTTTGGTGGGAGGTTGGGATGCGGCAATGCTTCAATAGTCACATGCTCCGAGTCGTGGTAGGGATTGCGCGTGTCATAGACAAGCAAAGCGCGCGCGATAGATCCACAGGTCGTGTGCGGACACTCCATCCACCTGGCTGAGCGGATGTTTGGGTCTTTTCAGGCAGTGACGGGCTTTCACGGTTAAGAATGGAAGGGAACACATAACGTGTAATCAGTGATCTTCGTGTGCTACTGCGGCGCATCGGTGGTTTGAAGAAAGAGAGAGAGAGAAAGAGAGAGAGAGAGAGAACACTCCTCCACCCCCGGGTGCTGACACCGAGGGCTCATGTCGTCGGGAGCAACCCTCATCGCGTCGTCCCTTCTGGTCGTCGGCGACAAACTGGCCCCTACCACATCTCGACTTTATCGTCATCTCCACCACCACAACATGTCCGATTTCACGGATGTAAGTCCATCATTATGTTTTTCTTAAGGGCTACACACACCTTCAACTGTCCATGTTCATTTGGAGCAAACTTTCAAATTCATCCTCTTGAAAAAGTATGACAATTAGCTGCAATACTAGATGAGAGAATATCACATCCAAGTTTCCCTGAATTTTTCCTCAATTTATTAAAAATGTTTACATCATAAGCTTCATAATATTTTACACAGATCTTTTAGAAGGCAACAATTTGACTGTCTCTTAACACTAAAATTTCTAAGAAGTTCTAAAGCTAGGCATTAGTTCAAAGTCAAATGGTATGCAAATTTAGAATGCAATATTCATATACCTACTTCCCAATTTAACACAGAGAAGAAGCTCATCAAATGTTCAGTATACAAACTTTTCTTATGTATGAATTTGGAAGTGTCAAAGGTGTATGTAGCACTTTGAATGTTACAGTTTCTAAGCCACTGTTACATAATGAAGTGTTGAAGAACAAGAAAGTGCATGGAACTTAAGGTTAACATATTCCTTCCAGATAATCTCGCTTGAATAGCGTCCAACAATCTGTCACGGACAGCAAACATATCGCTTCACGTTTTGCCAAGTACCTACATCCTTGCATTGTACGCATTTGCAGATTACACTCATTCAAATTCAAAACACAAGAGAACGCAAAATAAATCACTTGCACCTTTCTTAGACCTTTGGTAGTTTAATTTAAGCTGACTTCAATAAAACATTACAATTTGTGTAGGTAAAATGTGTGACATTGACAGGAGTTTTGATTCAGATCATAGATTTGTACCAGTTGATCATCCCGAAATATATTGTCTTAGTTCGGGGTCTCCTACTGTAAGATAACTTGGTGTGGAATGTTTTCCCATTCTTGGGAACCACGTGGTCAGCTGTCAGGGAGTGATTGCGTAGTGGCTCATTACGTATGCATCCTTCCTGAACATGCTGTCGGTTCTAATTCTTTCGCTAATCACTTTTTAAGAACAGGTGTACGATGTATTTTGCGTGATCTGTGTCTTAGCCAACTATTACACTTTTTCTAGGTTCGTCTCTGGAAGTTTTAGGGATTGACTGGTTTCCACTTCTTCACTTGGATACCTATGCCTATTGAGTATAGAAATATTTATGTCTACTAGACAGTAGAATATTTTAATAAATGTTTGGACAGAAAGCAAGTATTAAATTGTACTGAATGAAGTTGAAGGTTTGTATATTGATAAGTGTATTAGCCACACATTTATCATTAAATCAAATAAAAACTACCAAGTTAAGGTACTTATAAACAGATGCCTACATCTGCATGTAGATGTAGAATGCGTCTACATAGTGCTGGATTAACATGGCATTTATTGCTGTGTAAATGATTGAAAAACTTCCCTAAATGTTTATTTGTAGTAAAGACTGGTTATGTTTGTCAAAGAGGCTTAAAAATTAGCTACCAAAAACTACATGAAGCAGTGAATGTTATTTCGTTTGGTTATTATAGTAAGTTATTGTGACTTATGTGATTTATGAAACCCCCGGGAAGGTGATGTACATGAAAGTGATTCACTAGACAACCGTGCACGTTCACAAATCTGATAATGAGGGAATATTTGCGTTCACACTTACTTGGAAATGATGATTCAATGTATATCAGCTGGAGTTAAAACAAATACTGATTAACACAGGTTCCCAGAAAACACTAGCGTCGTTACTATTTTCATTATCATTCCAGCTGCATTCCACAGTTTAGACAATTTTAATTGAAAATAAAATTTAGCATCTTATGTGAATGGCTGATTCTCCATGGGAAAATAAATGTCTTCAAATATGAAACATTAATTTCGTTCCTCAAAATGCGCAGGCAAATGACTGCTGATAGACCAAAATGAAATTTTACGACAAATTTAGTACAGCACAATGAAGTAAATTTGCATGAAATGCCTCACTGAGTTATAAATTGCCTAAGCAATAATTTCTGTTTATTGTAATAAAATGAACAACGTGGCTAATATTAAAATTATTAAATTTATGGGCCGTTTAATTAAATTAATCAGATTGTCATAATTATAATTTCTCTGAATATGCAATTAAATTTTAAGTGTTTGCTAATATGCTTTCATTTTTTAGCCTCTTATATTACATTTTAAATTAATTTTAACCATCATTTTTCTTATACATGATAGGTGCCTGTAAAAGTGTCATTTGTTTAGAGAAGGATATAGATATCTCAGAAGCTGATATTTTAAAACAACTCAGCAAATATTGATAGCACACAAGCTCCTGGGAAGGAACCCTCCATCACAGAAAAATGCTACTCACACATATATGCTCTCAATGTTATGCCAAACCGCAAGATTCTACAGTTAATACCTGAGTTACAGGTTTTGGAATGAAAACCTTGGTCATATCATAAATTAAGAACAGAAGCAATTAAAACTAACAGAAACTAATAATCCATCTTATAACAATTTTGCAATGCTAAATCTTCTTAATGGTAGCACAGTTGCCTTAACTTTTGTTTAAATAGGTACCTGAAAATGTATTACTTCTACTTGCTGTTTATACCTATCTGAAAAGTCTATATCCGTCTCACATTAAAATAAGCATTTACTTATAATGTAACAAGACCTTGAAAATTCAACAAGAAATACTACGCTCTCAAATTTTCATGACATTTGATTACAATGATAAAAAATGTAAAAGCTAATATTTTTTCGGTGTGCCCTCAGTGACGAAATAAATTCAGTCCAAAACTCTCCTGCCAGTATTCGAAATAAATGCTGCGCTTATTTAAAACGTTTAAACAAATTTCTGAAACAAGTCAGAAATGTCTGAGATAAAGCAAGGGGCTATAGCACTTCATACTGTAGTAAACTTGGAAAATTTGACGGAATTTTAAATAAAATAGGTCTATCGCTTGACGCCCTTTATATCTTTACCCATAGGTATAATGAGCAGGTATTAATTTTACTATGATCAAATGGCAAAATATCTTCAGTATCTGGCATCTAGTATGTGGATTCATGATCACGGCGTTATGGTTCACTGGAGAATGTTCTCTTCCAGAATCACAAACTTTATGTCGTGTTCCTCCTCATCAGCAAGTACTTCCTTCCACTATCAAAAATTATGACAGTCGGATTACACTGATAAACATATTCGAATATACAAAAAGCACAGACTGGCATGTTCTGAATGTGTAACCGACAAATGATTTGAACCGACGGAGAAATGAATTTTTGAAATCGTAATAAGGAGCTTCAGTAGAAGCGTTGATAATCCCTGATTTTGATATATTCCTTCGACCTAAATCAAACATCTATTTTCAACGCAATTTTGGATATTAAGTCAAGAAACTTGCTGTATTATATATATATATATATATATATATATATATATATATACGAAAGAGGATTTTGTAAGTACCAAAACGTTTGAAACCAGGTATATCTTTCAAGAGTAACAAAATTAGAAATAAACATTTTGAAAATGCCTGAACATGTAAACTTTAATATTGTTTGTTCATTTTACACAACAGCTTCTCACCGATAGTTTGACAGCTGTAAAAGTTTGGAGAATATTTTCTGGGGTCAATCTACATGTTTTTAAAACCCGTTAGCTTAGCTTCCGTAAGACCAGTCACTTAAACAACCTTATTCATTGAATTATACTTATTCTTGGTGTCGCAAATAAGTTAATATAGTTTTTAAAACGGGAGCACTTTTTACTTCAAAATATTGAAAATAAGGTATAATAATAATTTCTCTTAGTATTTTGGAACGAGTGTAATTCTGATTAGACTAGGTATATGCAAATGCTGGCCACAGACTTATTTTCATGAATAAACATTCAGTGTGAACATGAATGTACACTTCTAATTTATACAGCCCTATTAGAGCTTCAAATTTAACGGAAGATTATTTAGGGTATAATTAACAAAAGTAAAAGGTATAAATGAAAACGAAGATATTGTGGACAGTTGTCATATGGAAAATATTTCTACATATTTCATTTTGTTTATTTTTCATTGTTTTCTTTCCTTTTTTTCATTTTTATACATCTTCATGCCCCTACGTCTCACGGGATTCAACGCAGGTATCAAAATCACAGCATAACTGAGACTTGCTTAGTATAAAACTTACTCTGTCGCATTTTTCCCATAATTTTCAGTTGTAGCACATCAAAAACGAAATATCATTATAGATAACATTATATACCACTTGTATAGCAATATTTCGCTTTTATGGTGCGTTACTCAGTATTAGTATTTCAATTTTACTATCTTAACTGTGCCATATTAATTAAACTAAGAGTTTAACAATAAGCATAACAAAATATTTGCACACATAACTATGCAAACCATTTTAATAATGATAACTATAACATTTCATTTATAATAAACTGATGTTATTGGGGTATGAGTGCGTATATGCTTTGAAGGGGTTAACGTGTTTAAAACTTGACATTATTATAAACATTAAAATTTAAGAGTTTGAAACGCTGTTGCAGCACCCCTCCTAAAAACAATTTCAGCTGCTTCTTGTGCCTTTTTATAAATGGAACAAGTTTTCCCTAAAAGTTTCTAATACCATAAATATTGATCCTTATAGCTTTATATTGGAATATTAGATGTGGTGAAATTATTAGACTAAACCTTCTGATTTGCCTAATTCTTAAAGATATATTATTTTATAGCAAATCATTACTTATTTTAGTTGAATAAAAGAGAATTAAATACCAGAAAATATTATTAACTCTTAATGTTTA
Organism: Tenodera sinensis; assembly: GCA_030765045.1. Classification (NCBI taxonomy): domain Eukaryota; kingdom Metazoa; phylum Arthropoda; class Insecta; order Mantodea; family Mantidae; genus Tenodera; species Tenodera sinensis. The sequence continues at coordinate 97,434,433 of CM060964.1, read as the reverse complement.
ACAGCACACAATTGATTTTAGCCTGATAATCACTTTCAATTGTTTGGTCCTATTTGTATAAATATTTCCCTGAATTATTAAACTGCACTGCGTCTTTGCTAAAGTGTACTAATATTTCCATCACGGCAGTGTATAATGAAATGTGTATTCATCTTTATATAATAACCTATTTACATTAGTATAGTAATGGCTATTTGGCTATTGAGGTTTAAACAAACATTTGGAAAAGCGTTCCCAATATAGTATAGTCTTCACAGTACAGCTACTTTATTATTTCCACTACATTCATGTTATCCAAACTGGTGAAAAATTAAATAACTGAACACCTAAATGTAGCAACAATAAGAATATTTTATTTGAAAATAAAAGTAGTGGAAAATGTACTAGTTTAACAGGTTTAATCTAGTACTTTGACCATCTCTGTATGAAAGTCCAAATATTTCCCTTACATTCCTTCGTAAAGCTCGTGTAATTCTGATTTATGTTTTTGAAATAGAAAAGTAAAAATGCTTAGAACTGAAAAATACTTACTTTTTCCTAAATTGTGAGTTGGGTTCCTGTGAATTCTTACACAGTTATAATACGTAGGAATCTTCGAGGAAGGGGGATACGTGAATTCCCGTATTATTAGAAAAATGGGATAGTTACCTCCTAAAACTTTGTAGTGTAGTGAAGTTAAAAGCGCCATCATTGTTAAGAATTATAATACTTTCAAACATCTAGGCCTTAAAATACGTAAGTCAAGCTGCAGTTTTCAATAACGTCTTTATCAAGAAATGGTAACTCAAACAAATAAGTATACACTCTCGTCAGTAAAAAACTTTTTACAGGATGCACAGAAAATAGCTAGTCTTGTTCTTCTACACTGTCAGTAAAGCTTTCCATGCAGACTTCAATGTTGATTATCATCATATTTTTGGAGGATTTGTAGAGAAGACGCAAAGCAGCAAATAACATTTGTCTCTTTTAGAAGACAAGAAGACATTCAAGTGGACGACATTTCTACAAAGGACAATGAATGAATGTTCACCTGGGTGCATCAGAAGACTTGATTACGTTAAAAACGGGTCCTACAAACATAAAATGTAGAGAACCTGACATATTTAATTTGTAGAGTAGTTCCAATAAGAATTTAACACCTAGCTGTTTGAAAATGAACCAATATAGAGATTTTAAACACACGCTCAGGTCACTCTGTCTGTGCTAAGCAGGACGGACAATTCTATCTGTAGGAATTCACAGGACCCTGATGAGTTCTGTCTGTAGGAATTTGCATATCAAATTATTGGAATTCACAGAACCCGGCAGAGTACTGTGTGCAGGATTTTCCATATCAAGTTATTGGAATTCACAGAACTCGGCTGAGTTCTGTCCGTAAGAATTTTCGTATCAAATTATAGGAATTCTTGCAACTTGAGTTCTGTCTGTGGTAATTTGCATATCAAATTGTAGGAATTCATAGAACCTGGCTGAGATCTGTCTGTAGGAATTTGCATTACAAATTGTAGGAATTCATGGAACCTGGCTGAGTTCTGTCTGTAGAAATTTGCATATCAAATTGTAGGAATTCATAGAACCTGGCTAAGATCTGTCTGTAGGAATTTGCATTACAAATTGTAGGAATTCATGGAACCTGGCTGAGTTCTGTCTGTAGAAATTTGCATATCAAATTGTAGGAATTCTCGAAACCTGAGTTCTATCTGTAGAAATTTACATATCTAACTGTAGGAATTCATAGAACCTGACTGAGTTCTGTCTGTAGGAGTTTGCATATTAAATTGTTGGAATTCACAGAACCCGAGTGAGTTCTGTCTGTTGGAATGTGCATATCAAATTGTTGGTATTCACAGAACCGGAAGAGTTATGTGGAAACTTGGTAAGGAAAAATAAAACTATGTGAACCATTAAACTGATAAGTGCGTTTTCAGATATTTTGTCATCTCTATCCTCAACAATGTTCCTATAACACTATTGTAAATACTAATTGTACTTTCATCTTGTATCTACACTACAGCTTTGAAGTGGAATATTAATTTAGAATTTGTATCATATTCCTTAGTGTCTCCCGAGTATGCTGGGCACTTTCAGCAACTGTAGGTATAACATTTAAATTTAAATTGAGCTTTATTTATGAACACTCTTTTAACTGCTTTCATTCTATATTGGGCGTGATAGATCGCTTAATTTTGCTCAGAGGCTTGAGGTTCATTTACGAGCCTTAAATTCACGACACAAGACCACCAGTTTCACCTCCCTTCCAAAGGAAGCCATGTTAATGATCTTTACTTCCTCAAACACCCATTACCCTCCTTGGGGCTGCAATTTTATAGAGACTATATTTAAACCAAGTATCGAAATTAAAAGTATCCAATAATGTTATTGAAATTCACTTTTAGGAAGTTGCTTAAGATCAGGAATTAAGAGTTCTTGAAGTAACACCTTTACGTACTCTTTCTTTAAAGCGTGAGCTGGGCTGCCTATTTAAAACTGCATTTTTCAGTACTTTTAGAAAACTATTTCGATCTGGTTTATAGAGTATGGCGGCAACGAGCCGTAAGTTTGTATTATACAAAAGTTATGTACCTATATTTAATTATTCAACGGACATAACTATGCCCGCTGAATTTAAAAAAAAAAAAAAAATAGAAGAAAAAAGGCCCCTGTGTATGTGTCTGTGAACAACATAATTAAAAATCAAGTATCGCATGAACACACTTGATGTTAAAGATCAGTTACCTTCAAGGACACCACACGTAGAGTTTAAAGAAAATACCTTTCCTCCAAACTACCCTTTTAACAGAAATGCCTCTATTTTGGTTAAAATACTATACATTAAATATATTAACATAACAAATAAATGCCATATCTTGAATTTTGTGGAAATAATCTTTAAATTCCACTTCATTTGGAGGGCATTTTTATAATTTCCTTTAACTGATAAATTATAAGAGGTAAAAAAAAGCCTTATATCCGTTCCTGGTTTGAATTTATTCAGCACAATGTTTTAAGTTCTATCACATTCAGTTGTTTCTACGATGCCATACATAGAGACATTTGACTTTCACTTTGCTTTCCTCTATCCGCCTAGTAGTTTCAACGAAATGTGAAATGAAACTATTTCTGCAAACGTCTATCTCCATTACAGTCATGTGACTGTAACACATAGGATTTTTAAAAATACTTTATTAATCAGACCTATTATCCTAGAAAATTCCAAAAACTCATTTCTTCGCTAATTTTGTATGCATTCCACCTAGTTTCTCTGAAGAGAATGTTTTTGCTCAAAAATGAAAAAGTGTATTACTGTGAGAACACCAATGGTTTTTTAAACAACGATATGTTAGTAACACAAGAGAATGATACACATGCGTTTAGAATTATTTTAATTTAGTGGATATCTCATTGAAATGGGAGAATCAATGGATAATTTTCCTACAGTTAAAGTGAAAAAGTTTTGAGTCCTGAATCAATTGTTTAAGCACAAAAATTAAGTAAAAACACCTAAACAGAGATTTCAAAACAATGGAAAACGTTACAGCACTTGCCCGTGCCTTTAAAATGCATCTAGTATTCTCAAAGGGCTTTGAACGATGATTTTACGTATCAAAAAATAGTCTGGTTAATATTTTCGAATAACAAAGGCTCCACTGGGATCTGCAGCGTCATTTCAGTACTGTTTTTGGTAAGTACCGATTCATATAAGCCTAATATTGTAGTGCTTTGCCTTTAAATACCACATTTCTAAACAGTAATTACTAGACTATGAAGTCAACTGCATACTATAGCGTGTACTTTGACTTAAAAGATCACGCTATGGGTGCTGGAAGTATTTTCAGTGCTATTGCAAAACTAAACGTTCCTAAAATTATTTTATTAATGAGTTTGTTCAAGCATAAAACAAATTGTCAGTGTATAAACACAAACATAAACAACCGTTTCTGATAAAACCAATAGAACCGCGAATATAACAACAGTAATAATATTAGTAACAATGACACCCTAAATATATCCAAAATAAAGCAATAAATTTGCAAATATATAAATTACGTTCTTCTTAATAGGAAAAGTGACGCATCACAAAAGTCTCATACGCCACACTTTCATAGTTTTCTCTTTCTATTACGTCATATGATCCTTAATCTTTATATAAAAAACTGGAGTGCCACATTCTCCACCCATTATTCAACAAAACTATTCCTTCTTCTATCTAGTTCATGTCAATCGAGATAAACATTTGTACAAAGATTTCCTAGTAGGTAAAAAGAAAAACGAATAACGACTTCCTATTTTAGAGAAGTGAATTATTAGAAAATTTAAACCAATAGGAAGCAAATGGTTAACTTCAAAAGTCATTATGCACAAATCATTCAGAACGAAGAAGACGCAGAGAATTCGAGACATACATTTCATTTGCTGTAAAAACATATTAAATATTTGATATTTCAATCATAATCGTTGAAGTAGTTTTTTGAGAAAATCAAGATTTCGATAAATGTTCCAATACAAGGGAAGTTTGGCATGGGAGATTTTCTTGGAAATCTTCGTGTCATATTTAATTAAATTATCTGTTCAACCGATTTTTCACTTTTGAGATTTGAGATCAAGAAAATTAAGCATTTAGTTAACCAAACTTAAAGAAGGTAGGTATGAAAATATTTAGCTGTCCTAATAACTCTTGCAATGGAAAGGAAAAGGAAAAAAAAATTAAATTAAAAAAAAAAAAAAAGAATCGGAAACTTCCAAGCATATCCGTCAGATCATGCGCTTACAACTCGGAAAATGAAATAGCAATTTGGAATATTTCGAGAACTGCTCAATACAAATAATTCGGTATAAGTTGTGTATATTAACCAACTTATGCTTCATTATTCAAACTTCGTTTAATGAGAAATAATTAAATTCTTGGGTGAACCTGTTTTCGCTTTTTTTTTTTTTTTTTTTCTTTCTTGTCCTTATTCAAGTATTGATGTGCCTACTTAATGTCTTAAGTAACGTAAAGTTTTATAAAGGAATAATAGTCTTATTCTTAGATTTCTTTCCTCTGCTACATCTTTGTTGGGTGTTTAGGCCATTGTTTTGTTTTTAAGGTATAACTTACCTGTGAGGTAAATATAATAATAGCAGCATCTGTGAACTTGGGAACTACCAGCTCATTAATAGAGGTAATTGTGACTTTGTGTCATTATTTTGTGATGATAAATGTAGCTACACGTTAAATAAAGCATGCAAAGTCAAGGTTTGCTGTTGGGATCCCAGAGCTTGCATTTTGCATTTTAAATTCGGAATGAAACTAACATGAAAGGATGTAAATTAATGATACAGTATAGCTAAATAGAAGGCTAGATTGCTACAAGTGGCCTTAAGGTATGCAATCTGGGAGTATTTGGGACCATCTTGGAAATATACATTGCAGAATTTCTTGTAAGAGCTGTTTCGTCACGGTATCTCAACGGCAGAGCGCCGATACGGAAAACCAAGAAACTATTGGTGAAATCCGATCTACATACCTATATGTGGTCATTTTGAATCAGTTAATAAATTAAGGAATGTTAGAATACAGTACAGTGTGCACCAGATAAAGGGTCTGGAACGGAATGGTAAATGCAAAGCTAGAGGACACCTATTCCTAGGTTCAAAAAGCACGTAGTACTCCCACGATCTAAGATACTGTACTGGTTTGGGGGGGGGGGGGGGCAACAGTATGAGTCCAATGTTGTAATACTCCTTCAATAATTAAGTATCACACGCAGGTATGCTGAGCACATTGTTACAAGGGAAACATTTGCTCCTACTTTGCTCCTTCCTTTTTGGATTCAGGGGGCCTCAAAACATATATTTCCGGTGAAATCTCGACATCGAGTTTTTGGGTGGAATACAATACTTCTTCTACTTACTAGTAGAGAAAGTAAAAGGGCAACTATAACGAAAATAAAATTGTTCACCCTACCTTACCCGAATTCATGAAGATACTGGGGTTAAGAAATCCTCTGCAATGGACACTAAAGGGAGGACGAAGAAGTAGAAGAAGATTGAGGCAAACAGAAGGTTGACACAAATATGCCTAACACCAGCTCCAACTCTAACAACCGAGTGTGGGTTTTGTTTGTTGAGCTATTATAGTGCAGAGTTTATTTTGAAAGTTGACTGGACACGATGTCTCTCATGTGACATGTGGTTTAATGTATTGTGCTTAGGTGCTGAAGAGAAAACAGTTTAATTGTGCAAAGTGCCACTGATTGAAAATGTACGTAGGAGTGTCCATAATAATTGTACCTATGGTACAATTTCAAACGATTTTGTGAAATTGACGCTCGAAGCACTATAATCAATGTAACAAGTATATATTCTTATTTTATACAAGTTCAATTATGATTATAAGTTTGTAATAATTACACAGTAAGAATTTTATTGTGCTTATATTGTTCATAAAGTGAGAATATGTCTTAAAATTTCGAAATTGTACCACTTTGCTATATGCCAGGTTTTAACTTAACTTTCTCCAAGTTTCTGCTAAAAATTTGAACAAGCTTTATGACAAACTACATCGTATATTTAATGTCCAAATGTGTAATAAAAATGAAAGTTGGATAAAAGGCATTGAAGTAAATGCACGTCATTAGGCCGTGTGCTTATAGGCATTTAAATTGTCACGTGTTGAAGATTTAAAGCGTTCTAAGAGGGGGGAAAAATAGAATTTTTACACTAACTGTATCTTTATTTAAACCTAATACTTTTAACAAGATATAGGTATAAATGTTTAAATGATGGTTTATTTTGTGATCATCTTTTGGATTGTTCCTAATGTTCTCTGTTTATGCCATTATTTTTCAAACGCGTACGATTTTGGCTTCAGCTATTTGCACGATAAATTGCCTAAAATAGTTTATAAACGTTTTATACCATTATTACTCGTCTCCTTTCTGTATGTTAGCTCGCTGAATGTTGATATGTCTCCCACTAACTTTCTGCGTTCAAAGAGCTGTGCGCGCAACACTTCGCTTATTGAAACCAACAAATTTGCTGCCTATACAGTGACCTTCAATATCTTATACTTACACAACTGAGGAAGACACTTTGCGCACTGCGATCCACAAGGATCTAACACCCTCCAGGAGAAACAGATGACGTGAACGAACCACAGAAGGCTACAGGCCACATGCACACAGGCCCATAGAGATGCACTATGAGTTCCAGACTCGAAGACCTGTCCAGCTACTGGAGCTGCCTAGAGAGGAAGTGAACGACCTGTCGATCTGGCAACCCTGTATTGACTGCGGGGTGTATTCTTTCCTTTGAGCATGCATCCACGTCATTCGTTCCGCACCACCATACACCACAAAACCTAACAGCACACATGAAAGCTTAGAAAAAATGGAATGAAAGGGAAATGATGGGAAGAAAATCGTAGTAGATGAGAAACCACACAACGTTCGCCTACCGACCGGGAAAACTACAGAAACCCAAGATTAGAGTACGATCGACACAATACAACGGAACTATATCGGTTCTGTGATGTTTTAGGCTCTCCCAAATATTTACATGAGCGATTCCTCATTAACCATTCAAATTCCTATAGCACATATATGAGTTTTCTGCTTTGTCAAAAGTTGTAATTTAAAATTGTGCTTAAAAAAATAAAGTACGTTTTCTTTTCAGTGTTTCCTCAAAGTTGAATTAACACTACGTCGCTTGTTGTCATAGCTTAACACCTTTTCATGTAAAATTGTTTCAAAGAATTCCAAAATCTTGAAAGCATATAAGGGTATGCTCTAAGGGGTCAAATATTTGACAATGATTTGTTTTGGTCAAAAAAATGCGAGTATTTACAGTGTGTCAGGAAATCTGCAACGTGACTGAAAGCGATAAGTAACCAAAAATGGCTTGAAAGCTTGTTAGTATGGTTAACTACTGTTGTAAGGTTACGTAGCCTGGAGTTCTCAGAATTTGACAGTCAAAAGTGAAAGATCTCAGGAGTGAGCTTGCGTAGCGAGAACAGAAATTTCAGATACTTGTTCGGGAATTTCAATGCGGATCAGACGTTCTTAGCTGGCTCGGCGTGTTCGAGCATAATTTTATACGTGTTTAAACTTGCTGTAGCACTTGGCAAACTTAGTGAAAGTGATTTGGCGGTTAACGAGTGTAAACTTGCCGGTTAGATCTTCTGCAACTTAACGTAGTTTAAGCTTCAGATTCTTATTGAAAGTGTGAACTTAATTATTTTAAAGTCAACAGTCGGCAACTCTTCTGATCCTTCTAATGAAGAAGTTGTAACAATGTTAAAACTGTATCAGCAAAGTAAACTGCTTGTCTTTAAACATGACACATGCATCTTCTGAGATCCAAGGTCTTTAATGTTCACTCTGCAGCAGCCAAAGACATCACCATCAACAAAAACAAAAATTGTTGCAAACGAGGAGCGGCTTCAGGGTGTTCAGTTTGGTAAATACACAACGTGAAACTACACAATTTATGCCACTGTTAATTCTTGTCATGTCTTGTTCCAACCTTGTGAAATATATTTCAATATTTGACCATTTTTTGTAAACTATTGAATTGAAAAATAATTTTGATCATGTGCAAGGTGTTTCACATATTCCCATTTATAATGCTATTTTATCTGTCCTTCCTTAAAATTGACATTTCAGAAGCATAACAGTTTAGTATCACAGCAGTTCTGAATCCCAGTTTAGTTTTTCGTTTTTGCTCTCTTAATTGTAGTAATTCAGAGTTTTTGCCACTTCGGTTCATGTCTGTGCTTTTACACGAAAGGCAAGCAATTATGCACAAATAAAATCGACATGAAATTTGAATATGAGTGAAACATGACTTGCATGTTTACTTGTTTTGTGTATGTTGACAATTATCTGCTGAACACGGTGACAATATTGCAAAGGAGTTGCTGTATTTTTTTCGGGAATAAGCGAACGGAATTTGGAAAAGGAATATGTCAGTTTTATATACCTACCCTCATGCAGGAGTATTTCATATTTATTTACTTGTTTAATGAGATAATTTGCTCGTAAGAAGTATCTTTATAGTGTTAAAATAGTTAAATGAACAGTGTTTAATCTGTGACTGAACCTAAGAAATTTTAGATTGAAGCTTCACAAGATGGAAATTTGGCGCAAAAGTTCCACCGAGAAGCTGTCCTTAATGTTAAAATGTGTCGACACTAGAAGTTAAAAGCCTACCGACATTACAATGTTTTTAATTGCAGAGATGCCTTTAAATATATGTGATTTCAGAAAGCAAAGGTAAAGTTTGTGAAACATAAAATACAAGAGCATAAAAGGATGTTACACTTAAAGGTGAAAATAGTTTATTGACAACAAGGATAAACCAGCTTCAAGCACGGAAAGCAAAATATACTTAAATTTAACTAAAACATTTAGTAAGGAATAGAGCTGTTCTTCTGTGATGCTGTACTATTCGAGATCTGTTCATTTTATCTGCCACCTACATTTGGAGGAACAAAATATTCCATATTAAGAATCCACAGGAAATACTTTTTTTGAGGTCTCTGAGTCTAAAAGTCTTTCTTTTTTAACTAAGTTTTAAATTTAGATCTTACAAATATGCCATACGTAGATTTAAAGAATCCCTCCACCGAAAACTACCACTTACGTGCAAAGCGTATTTTCTTTAAAATTGATGTAACAATTTTCAATAAAATATATTGTGAGAGGGTCCTAGGTTCGTTACCCAACTGAGGGTTAGAATTTTTCTCTATCCAAGAATATTCCCTATGTCTGGACGTATAAATGAGAGTATGAGTGTGTGTGTGTGTGTGTGTGTGTGTGTGTGTGTGTGTGTGTGTGTGTGTGTGTGTGTGTGAGTGTGTGTGTGTGTCAAAGAGAAACGAACCTGAGGTCCATAGAGTTTAAGTCTTCTCAGGATAAGGGAAAACCTCCTGAAAAAAACCTCATTCTGATAACTCACGCTAACCAAGATTCGTACTCACACATCTTTAATGTGAGGCAGACACGCTACCACCACGCTACAGAGGCAGGCTTGTGTGAGGTCTAATGTATAAAATGCAAGGAAATCCAAATGCACACGAGTTACCACCATTACCGTAGGCAATACGTGTATGCTGCAAAGGTAAAAGACAAATGACCATTTGAGTCAAAGGTGCTGTTTGAGTAGAACAATAAATAAATACATAATAACATTATATATAATATTAAAATCATCTTCATTGGGGAGGAAGATTATATAATTTGGTATGATGGCTAAACCTTTAGGCCCAAATACTTATTAAAACTAAAAAACCCCGGCGCGACAGCCCACGAGGGGCCAAGGCCTACCACCCAGCCGCTGCGTCCCCCACCTCTGCCCACTACAGGCGTCATTGGTGAGGTGCAGTACTGGAGGGTGGGACGTGGTCAGCGCCCCGAGCCCTCCCGGCCAGTTATGCAGTTTTCTAGACCTGGGGCCGCTACTTCTCCATCAAGTAGCTCCTCAATTGGTCCCCCCGGGATCTAACGAGGCTGAGTGCACCCCGTGCCAGAATTCCCAGAGGGGATAAGATCCCCATGCTGGTACCGGGGATCGAACCCTCTTCTGCGCCAGAGGCAAGCGCGCTACCAACTGCGCTACGGAGGCGGTACAAATACTACCTACATAAAAACTATAATCTCTTCAAATATACAATTTATTTTAAACATCTTTCCTTAATTATCAGGTATATCCGAGATGTACGTCATCATTAGTCTCAATTTGCCGATATCTTTGTCACTTTTCTAAAGTAACATGGCTATGCAGTTATTTAATTCCTTTTTTGCGTTATCATGCATCATGTTTTTTCTTGTCAACGAAATGGTAATGAAACTATTTCTGCAAAAGCTGTTTACGACTGACATGAAATACACAAAAAGTAAGCTATTGTAGGAATAGTTTGTAGTAGCATTATAAAAATGAACGGTAATGGGTAGAGAGTCATGTGAATCTAACACATCAGATTTATTTAATAGCTCAATAAACTAAGGTTTCATCTAAACGCAGATTGCATTTAAAATCAAATAACACAAGTGTCTCCTAGTTGTTGTGCTCTCAGTTTCCCATAAAATCTCCAAATGCCTACCCTAATGAATATTTTATTCCACTTGAAGCATCTGTGAAAAATGGTAAAGGACGTTTATGCCGAGTAAATGGGTCTAGATGGAATATGCCGCATATTTCGACTCGGAGCGTAGGCTGAACGTAAGCGGACGTATCATAATAAAGTAATGGAAGGGAATAGCTTAATGCACTATACACCTGCCGACCACCTGCAATCTTTGACCGTAATCTTACTGCCGCATAAACAAAAACATAAACACTTCTTCCAAATGTGACTTTTATGGGGACAGTTTATGACTTTCGGGGCTATTCTTCTCTACCTATTTGCTTTCGGATGTAAATATTCCTTTGCAATTTTAAGGCATGTTACAGAATTAAATGCCTTATTAGCATTAGAGGGAGCATATGGTGAAATTTCCAATGTTTTTATTTAGTGGCTTCACTTCCTACAACACTTTCATTCTGATAAGTGACTTTTCCAATTTTCAGAATCCTTATGTAAACTGTTATTCTTAATTAAATCCATATGTGAAAAGGGCCAAAAATTACTAACATTGGTAAATGTGTATTTTAGTGTTATTGAACACTACAAACCTTCTACTTTAGCACCATGTACTGTTCATGGACGCACGAGGTTTTTAAACTCTCTTTTCTCTGGGTTTCCTTCGTTGGCACATTCTCCAGCGTCCATTGGCACGGCCTACAAGATTCTCATATTGATGTTACAACGTTTTAAAACGTTGACAGTGTCTGTGGTTGGAGTATCCGCTATTAATTTACAATTTCGTTCAATACAAAATTTGTCAAATTGATTTCAAGCATATTACCTGTTGTACTCGGTGCTCTGAATTTTCCTTCTTCGAATTGTCATCTATTTCAGCATTAGATGCCTCACCTAAGTGAGTCAGCCTTTTTGACATTTGAGCCTAGTGGCTCAGTTGCGTCAAATTACGTAAGCTGTTGCGCATCTGTAGCACAGTGCAGCTAGATTCTCTAACCTGATCATAACATAAGAAAGGCAGAGGAAGTGGTAATTAAAATTCAGAGTTGATAATAAAATTTGATAAATTGTTCTCGAATAAAGGCTGTCATTGATTGATTGATTCAATGAAATGTTGTATACTCCCTTGTTAGTAAATGGATAAAACACGATGAGTTTATTTTTTGTTCACATAGTTAATTGTGACGTTCTAGAATACTAATGCTCACATTGTGTAAATTTTCAAGCAAAAGTTGTAATTGTTACATTTAACACTTATTTTCTCCCAAACGAGTTTGATGATTAAAAGCCATCCCTTAAACTTACTTGAATTATATTAAAGAGTTAACTACAAAATACTATATCTAAAGCACTAATATAACGCTAATTGTTGAATTTCAAATAAATCGACCTACTATTGTGGATTTTAAAATTTTACAGATGTAGGTATATCCTTAAGGTTGCTTTGGATTTCGGAAGTAGAGTTAAAAACCTTCTTCCTTTGGTCTATAAAGCTCCCGATGAGCTTTAATTTCATGCACTATTTTCGTCTGTTGTTTTTTGCTTTTACCTACTCCGCTTTTACATCCTCAAACACAAATGTTCCATAAAATTGTTGCCGTATTATTCAAACGTCTCATCTTTGGTTCTCCTTTAAGCTTTAAGAGCATAATCGTCCTTTTAACATTCTGTTTACTCTATTTCAGTACTCGGTTTAATTAATTAAAACGATTACCCAAAATGCACTAAATAAATAAGTAACTTTAGGCTGAAACAACAGTGACATGTACAAGTACAGATAAAGACTTAAAGTTCTATGTTAAGTGTGTTAAGTGACTTGAAATTTCGGAGCGTTGTTCGATATAACTTTAAAAAAAAAAAAAAAAAAAAAAAAAAAAAAAAAAAAAAAAAAAAAAAAAAAACTAACACTAAACTCAAAGAGTAAACGTTCATTTCCACCGAAAATTGTATTTTTTCAACAGACCCTCCCAATAAAGCAATTCTCAAACAGTATATTGACGTTTAAAACGATTTAATATGTATACCTTTTTGAAATAGGTCATTACTTTTGTTACCACAGTGACTTATTTTATGCAATGGTCATAATTTACCCTCTAAAATAAACGAAGTGTGGATAAGAGCTTATATTCAAATTAAGAATAATATACCTATATAATGTACCATTTTTATAAAATGTTATTACTCCAACGCTCAGAGATCCTAGACTTTAAACTTTTAATGCAACAATTGCACTTGCTGAAACCGTTTCCAAGAGTTTAACCTAGTTTCTGTATATGTTATGATAAAACTTAGAGGTAATTTAATTATTCGTAGTAGTAGTTCCAAGATCCATTTTTTAAAAATGAAAATACGTTTAGAATAATACTTTTTATATAATTCAGTAACATATGTGTAATAAATAATAATACTCTGTGTTATATAAAGCTTAATACGGCATAAGGTATGTTAATTTTAGTTAAAGGATAATAATTATTCTTATTTACACATCTCTAGTATCTTCTTTGATTACAAGTACACTCTTCAGAAATGTTACATTTTCAAAAACCTAGCGTGATTTATACTATAGTATATTAACAAACTCATTGAATGAAGTGCATAAGTATGCTAAAATTATATTTAAGACACTATATTATCTAGAAAACTTACCATAATTCAATAAATAGGACTGTTGTGGATTCAGCTTACTTTACCCAAAGTTACGGGATCGCGCCTTGAACAAGGTGATAAAATATAAAGTGTGTTTAATCGTTTGTTTGGGGTTCGAATTTCTGGCATGTTGGCCACGCTGTGGATAGTATGCAAAATATACATAACATTTATCATTATCTGCCGATTTGATACTGATTTAATGTAATAATTTTTATCAAATTAGAGCAGTTGAGCATTCAATTCATTACTTTGCAAAACATTGTGCTAATCCTGTATTGTGCTTAAACTTTATACAAAAATACAAGCCAATATTCGCGAAGATAAGGAAATATCTATTTCCTTTCAAACATTTTAATTTATAGGCATTCGATATCCTGGAAGTCAGTATCAGAGAGCCAATAAATGTTTCGCAAAATTGTGGAATGTAAACCAGCGACATTTTGCAAGAAACAATTAATGTAATATAAGGACAGTAAATTTACGGATTTTCAGACTAAAAGGAAACAGTAGGGGGACTTATGTATATAAACATGGAAGACTTTCTTTAATCTTTGCTTTAGGAACTATGTATATTAATATTAAAAAAATTCCTGATTATTATTTATTTATGCCAACAAGCTTACTGCTGGTGTTTTCAAACACATAAGTCCTGTGTTGTCGTACTGGCAAGTTGGTCATGGTAGCTTAGTGGTCAAAGCAGCCGCTCGATGCGGAACATCCGTGGTTCAAAACCCGGTTATGGCATTGAACTTTTTAGTCCTGATTCCACTTTTTAGTAAGTGATGTTTAAAGTTGTAATTTGACTACAAGCAATTTCTGCCATTACCACATTAAGGATGAAATTAAAGTAATATATGTTGTTTAATGAAATATGAACTGCAAGATACTTATTGATTTCACATTCCAGTCTCTATGACTTTAACTCTGGTGTCATGCAGTTTTCACATTTACATTTTCATAGTTGTGTAGTATAATTTTTGTATTTCTTCGTAGGTTGGCCACTATATCATACTCATCGTGTACACATTTTGGCATACATTTTTTCTGCAGTCATGATGTCATAGCACAGAAGAATCTGGATTAATATCATCATTTATATTGTGAGACTGAAATTGGTGATAGGGAAGTCTGATACTTATTACCAGCTATTAAAAAAAGACTGCCATTCTAGTGTTTGCCCAAACAATACCTTATATAACTAAAACATAATATATCCAGGCGTATTTTGATATATTTTGTATTTTATAGCAAAAGAGAGCTTACTTAAAAATTTACCTTCTATGTATCTAAAAGGAAAACCTATTATGGTTTAGAAAAAGCTGTAAACATGTAAGGTTCTCTGAATAACAAATTAATCATTTCACCCATCTGTTCTCGACTAGAGATAACACTATCATAGTTGAGCTAAAATTATTTAAAGTTACATTCAAGAGGTCATTTGGTGCTACTTAATGGAACACACACGACTTGAAAATTCTGATTGTTTCAGACTTGTGTTAAAAGGTATATATTTTAGATTTGGTTGCTTTGATATGTCTTCGGTTAGTTGACCAAGGAATGTGACTGAATTCTGCTCCTAAATGTGATATAATTGAGGATATTTAAACATCTGCATTTTTTAAGTAGGGGGCGTGGCTTTAATTGATTATAGCTCAGGAAGTTTAATATTTTCTGCAGCTTATCCCCTACTTTTAGACATAAATATTTTCCAATCTGTCTTAAATGTTTGCAGTATATTTAGCATAATTGTGTGAATAACCTCAAATATGGTTTAAAAACTTACTGGAGACAGAATTATAGAATTTTAAGACCGATATTTTAGCGAAGACAAATTTCTCAGAAATTAAGGTTTGAAACATTATCTCTAATTGTTGTTCTGAAAAACCAATAGCTACAGTTATTTCCCTTAGATTTATGCACAACATATCTATTAAAATTACATGAGTAAGTTCGATCCAACTTTCAAAATAAAATAACTTATGCATAAAGAGTTGACCTCTGAAGCTTTGTAAGGTAGGTGATGCAAATATGGCCACCTAAATTTCAATTTTTATTTTGTTTCACTAAAAGATATGCGTATACTATGCCTAATTGGCTATACATAAAAATATGTAATGACTTACTTTAAACTCTACTTTTTAATTGCAATCCTTTAAGAACGTTGCATTCTGAATGTAATATGCCCATGTGAAGGTAATATGGACAACTTAAATAAAAATGTATTATAGTAAGGAAACTACATATTTATTTTACTCTAATCTGAAATTAAGTGTGGTAGCATTATCTTACATATACATAGTTATTATATTAATACTGGCATACTTAGAAATTATTGTGACATAAATTAAAAATAAATCATCATGCACAGAGTTGGGAAAATTATTAAACTTTCAAAGTCTAGTCTGGTGCTTTTTCATGTCACGTTGTGTTTTTTCTTTTGCAGGCTGAGACTTCTTCATATTCCTTTTTACAGTCGATTGGCCATGTTGTATGACTGCAGTACCTCCCAAAAATAATTAATTTATCAGTTACTTAGAACGCATTTAAAAGTAGCATTGAATGTCAGGAAAGACCATGGAATAAACTATAATATGCGGTGCATGAACAATAATTACTAATTACATGCAAGGAAATTAATAAAGGACTTACCAACACTTGGATTATAACTGCTCCTCTGTCCGTTGACGAAACTCAGATGTTTTTGTTCCATCTGCTGGGTTTTCAAATTATCCCGCAGGTGGCGCTGTCTAAGGAGACTATATACCTCGTGATTTGAAACGCTAGTACCATCTCTTGGAAAACTTAACAATTACCAGCAAGAGAGCAAATTGGCCATATTAGCTGCATTGGCCATATTCGCATCAAGTACCTTAGTTTCGGATATCAATTTTGTCTGACTATTTCGCAAACTTTTCATCAAATTTCATTCAAATGTAGGAAAAAGGTCCAAGGAGATTTTGAGTGTCCCCTTAAAGAAAATTATTGCTTGTTTGCAAACCAGAAAAAACCTCCACATAAAAGGTTGTCATCCGGTGTCATTGGATGCAAAAATGAGCTCATGTGATACCAGGAATATCCACTCTCTTTGAGTTGATCTCTGTCCGCTCAGTGTTACATCTAATCAAAACATATGTGGCGTAAGTAGCAGTATGAGAAGATAACGTTTGACCTTTGAAGTAAATTAATCTAGATGCGTTCCTCTAAGATCACTGATCTAGTTTGTTAAAATAAGTTTGTTTGTTAAGGAAAATGGAACTTTTTTCTTAATTATCCCATATTTTAATTAAAATGTATCAGCAATTATTTACTTAAACCAAGCAACCATGTTATTTACACCAAAGTAGATCTATAACAGCACTTAGGAGTTACTTCAATAAATAAATTGCAGCCAAATAGCATTACTTGGAAGATAGTTCACATTGATGGTTTACATGTTAGCATATTCACAATAATTATCTTTGTTTTTGTACAGAGTTCAAAATGGTACTAATCTCACATTTTATTTTTTACATAGTAAGCACCCATAGTCTATATTTGGTTCATGGAAGTGTGTGATTTTGCACACTAGGTGATGAAATCCATCTATCGGGGTTTCTGAGACATAGAAATCTGAGAACTTATTTTAATCAACAGTAATCTCACTGGACTTTTTGACTTATCTAGATATAACAATATTCGAGTGGGGTTTTACTGACTATCGCACGATTCAAAGAAATTATACAATGATTACACGTAATAAATACAGTAAAATATTAATCAGCTTACTGATCAAACTGCTTCCAAATACATTTCTGTTTCTCTTTGTGTTGTTTGGTGTGCTGCTGTGATGAAGTTAACTTGGTTATGCATACAGAAAACAAATGACTATCCCAAACAAATTAAGATGCTTCGATGATGATCAAATAGACAAATGCTACAGAGTTGATAGGGACAGAAAATACTAGGGACCTTCCAAAGTCCACGGACGCAAGAACCATTGTCTTAAATTTGAAAATGCTAGTTAACGCTAAACGCTACATTTCTTAACATATTCGTTTCCAAGTTATAACATGCTGACTGATTAAATTTCACAGGTGCATTTTCCATTTTGAGGCAAGTGCTTTCGTGTAGAATGCCTTCGGACTCGAGCTGAATCGTTAACCTTCAGACTACCAAGTTGGGGTGAGTCGACACTCTTTTCCGAGGTTTTCCCTACCCTGAGAAGACGAATGTCGGGTAACTTAAAAGCTCCATGGACCTCGGGCTCATTTGAGCATCATTTCACCCATTTCATTTCATTCATTCGTCCGATATGACACAATGTTGGACGACGTTAATTAAAAAAAAAAAAAAAAAAAAAAAAAAAAAAAAAAAAAAAAGTCGACACTCCAAAGCTATTTTTTTCCTTTTTTGAAGCGAAATCAAGAGTTTTACTTAATGTCACTTTTTGTTATTGTCAGATATACTGGTTACCTTATGTCTCTTGTGTTGGTTACATAACTAAGTGAATAAGATGAAAAATTATATTTATTTTTATTCAGTGTTGACCACACTTTGTAGTCGGTGTTGTTCAAAAATGTATTTTTCAAGATATGATTTCTCTTCGTTCGATTGGCAATAATGATGCCACTAATAAATATTTCAGTATGCTCATTGTTGGACGTATAATCAGCCCTTGTTGATTTGTCTGACTACGATTAGTTTACTATTGGGCATTGATCTAAGAAGTTGCAAGTTCTGTTATTGCCAGTGAAATAAAAATGTCAAAAAGCTTTCATGATAGATATGATATAAATAACCTGGAGAACATTAGTGAAGTAATTTCCACAATACAGAGCGATATGAGTAGTGAAGAACTAAATAGTGATAATGAATCAGAATCATCAGAAAACGAGAATGTGTTAGAAGTAGCAGATGAAGTTGAAAATAGTTCTGATGAAGATTGATATTGATAAATATTATGTAAGTACAAATGAACTATCTTGGTCCAGAAATCTACCAAGGACTATGTGCCGAACAGTTCATAACGTTATTGGAGTTCTTCCAGGACTTACAGGAATTTCTAATAGAATTGAATTACTAAGTGATGCTTCCCGGTTGTTCTTTGTTTACAGTATTATAATAATCCTTGTGGACTGTACCAATAAAAAGGCAGAGGCACCTTTTTCCTGGTTAGTTGTGTTCTCATTTTTGTCATTTTTGTGTTGTTCAGCAGGAAAACTTAGATCCTTAGATCTTCTAAGGATGTAATTCAATTGCTATGTCTGTCTTTGAGGGAGAGGAAAAATTATATGAAAACGAGTATTGTGTTAAACATCATATTCACAGCCACAGCATTGTAGCCCTAATTAGTTGTTTAAATATCTTATATTAACAAATAAAGTATATTTATTATTTACCTACATACATATTTTGTTACATTTTGCATTCATTATTATAGTGTGGGGCTCATTTGACCCCTCTTGGTAGCTGCTGTTGATCCTAGAACTTGGTACTCTAAAGGTTAATAGATTCACAGAACACAGGTGTAATAAGAACGTTATGATTCCTTCTTCGGGTAATGATATGCATAAAAGCTATAGTGATCAGTGATCTGGGAAATTCCCTTCCGCGTGTCGAATTGTGATGTTGCATACTTCCCGCATTTACTGGGAAATCCCGAGTTCACGCTCTGTTTTCCCTGCCAACCCATTGCATTCCCAGAAGCCTGCGAGGCGTAGTGGGTAAAGTGGCGCTTAGGGCACTTCGCATATCTATTGTTACCTTTTGGAAGGTACGGTTTCACCGTAAGTGACCACATTCAAAGCCGGAACTCTTCCAACTACCAAACAAAAAGTTATAAAATTATTAGGCTCACCAAATCAACAACAGCAAAAGACACAGAAATTCAATATTATCTCGAATTTGTGAACACATTAGGAAGAGTTTATACGTTTGTAGTAACACCACGAGAGGGTTCCTTGTGACTATAATTTTGCGAGCGTGAAACGTGAGAAAAATTATCCCAAATATGAGAAAAAGAAGTGGATTATTCCGCGAAATAATTAATAATTCATTTATCTAATACCATTTAATATTAATAGTAATGTAAAGGTAAACAACATACAATAACATTCATACAGTAATTGTCATCTTTTACATTTTTATGACATCCAATTTACTGCTGGTGTTTTTAAATACATAAGCCGTGTGTGGGTAATCTTTGAGAGGTAGAATCAGGACTGAGAACTCGTTTGGGGAACTTAACGTCATATTGGCAAGTTGGTCATGCGGTTAGAGGAGCAATGCGTGCAATGGAAGAGCCGTGTTTCAAATCTCGGCTATGACATTGAATTTTTTCAGTCCTCTTTCTAACTCTCAAACATTCAATAAGAATAATTATTATTTTAGTGTTTGTTCCTGGCAAATGAGGATTTCGACATATGATTAATATAAATGAAAAGGTTTGCCTCAGTAGACTATTCATTAAAGGCAGGTCTGCTACATTTCAAATCACAGGTGTATGACTTCGCATCTTGAATTAAACTATCAATATTCTCACTAAAATATTCGTCAAATATTTTTTTCTGCCATTTTTAATGGCCCGCTAATTGTTTTTACTGCGCATAGATACTTCAGATGTTCAGATAATCTACATAATTCCATTATCTTTTAAAACTAAATTTTACTACGAATTGTGACATTATAGGTATTACACTTTAAAATGTTTTTTGTAGATTCCTCTCTCATAAATTATTAGTTTTGTGTTGTAGGTTATTAAAATGGAACGAACCGTTGCATTCATTTCATCTTACACACATAGTTCTTTTCTAACAATATATATTTTTTCCCATATAAGGATGAAAAAGGAAACCTTATACATAAAGCATAGGTATTCACAAAATACTCACATATATAATTGTTTTTGGGGAAAGTGTATCACTCAGTTTTTCATTACACTTTCTCATGATTTTTCATTCTATTTTCAAAAATCTTAAACACAAACATATATTTTCAAAATTATTTCAATTTAAGCTGTTTTCTAAGAAATGGCTTAAATTTTACTAGAATAAAGGTTATAGTTTCCAGAAATTTTAACTCTTTATGGTGATTTTACGTCTGAAACGAAGAGCCTAAATTTAATCAGCATTTTTGGCGTGACTTAAAATACAAAATTACTTAAATTCTGCTAAATAAAATCATATAGTTTAGAACAATCATATGGTTATCTATTTAGCTAAGAATATATTGTAAGTAATAATAAAAATCTGATGTGTGGCACTCACATGACTTTCTCTACTCTTGTACTAACCATTCTTACAAACTCTTACTACTGTCTTCTCTATGTAGTTGAGATAAACTTTTCCACAAATTATCTTATTGTTTATTTCCTTGTAGGTGTGAGAGGAATATCAGAATACAGTAGACTTTGAGCAACAGTCAATTGTTTTAAAGCTTTGAGATCCCAATCTCTCACGCTTCACGCATAAAAAATACGATGTTCCATTTCACGAAAGTCTTAAGTTTCCCGAAACTGACACAAATAACAAGGAATATCTCCGAAAAGGTTCACTCTACCAAAAAAAAAAGACAATAATAATAATAATAATAATAATAATAATAATAATAATAATAATAATAATAATAATAATAATAATAATAATAATAATAATAATAGTAATAGTAATAGTAATAGTAATAATAAT
Organism: Tenodera sinensis; assembly: GCA_030765045.1. Lineage (NCBI taxonomy): Eukaryota > Metazoa > Arthropoda > Insecta > Mantodea > Mantidae > Tenodera > Tenodera sinensis. Next base: position 97,413,058 of record CM060964.1, on the reverse strand, counting down.
AATAATAATAATAATAATAATAATAATAATAATAATAATAATAATAATAATAATAATGATGATGATGATGATGATGATGATGATGATGATGATGATGATGATGATGATGATGATGATGATGATGATGATGATGATAATAATAATAATAATAATAATAATAATAATAATAATAATAATAATAATAATAATAATAATAATAATAATAATAATAATAATAATAATAATAATAATAATAATAATAATAATAATAATAATAATAATAATAATAATAATAATAATAATAATAATAATAATAATTGTAAATTAAAAAATATTTGTGCATAAATTGTGTGTTTTAGTGAGTCCTACATTTATTGTAAACTAAGATTTAGTCTATCTCTTACGGTTTACGAGTTATTCAAAATCCATCCAGAGTAAACAGGACTACATAGACTATAGCCAGAAAATTCAAAATATACATTTCATTTGTGATACAAATACCTTAAGCATATGGCATTTTAATCAAAATCGTTAGAGCCATTTTCAAGAAAATCAAAATTTTCCATGTAAAGGGTAGTTTAGTATGTGGCTATTTTCTTCATAATCTTTGTGTCGCGTCCTTGAAAGACATTAAACTTAAACACCACCTTTGGTTTTTAACCGACTTTTCGTTTTTGAGTTATGCTGTCCACAGACTGACAGACACAGACTGACACACGCACACGAACCTTTTCAGTAGAGAAAGTTAAAAGGAGCAGGTTTCCTTAATCTTTTTAATCAGGCTATTACAACAATAATTTGGAATTTTTCGTTGTACTTTTAGTTATGTATTTAGCGAAATGACCGCGCGCTTGCCTCTGGTACGGTTGACACGGGTTCGATCCCTGGTGCCAGCATGAGGATTTTCTCCCCTCTGGGAGGTCTGGCATGGGGTGCACAGCCTCGTTAGGTCCCGGGGGACCAATTGAGGAGCTACTTCATGGAGAAGTAGCGGCCCCAGGTTGAGAAGATCATATAACTGGCCGGGAGGGCTTGGGGCGCTGAACATGTCCCATCCTCCAGTGCTGAACCCCACCAATGACGCCTGTAGTGGGCAAAGGTAGGGGACGCAGCGGTCGGGTGGCAAGAATGGGCTGTTGTTTTCTTCTTTTTTTTATTGTTCCATTTATATCCCGCCTTTAACTGCAGAGGTCATATCGGCGGCCTTGACTATTGGTTTTTACTCGTTTACAGTGGGGTTTTTATACATTGAATTCATACACACATTCACACTTTCAGTCATACTTCCAGACTCAGGGAAGGATGAGGAATAATCTTGACTGGAGAAAAATTCCTAATACCCTGTTGGGAACCGAACCCGGGACCCCTAGCACAGCAGGCAGGTGTGCTCTACCAACTGCGCCACGGGGCCAGCCATCTAGGGGTTTAGTTTTTATTTAGGGAAATAAAAAATATTCACTATACTAATTAAATTTAGGACCACTCAATACATAATTATTGTACCTATGTATTGCGGGAGTTAAAATACATACATAAGACTAAGCTTGCATAGTATTGTTGGTTAATTTTACTTAGACCTAAATTAGTTGGAATTAAAAACAAATATCAATTTAAATTAAAGAAAGTTTTTCTTCGGAGATTTAAGGGAACAATTTAAATAATAATTAACTTTCTATAATTAAATACTGTACCTTTACTCTTGTCTCGTTAATTTATTTTGGTTTCTTCGTAAAGAGTAATACATTTTATGGACTATATATTTAGCATGTCTGCCTTCTAAACTGGAGGCTCTGAGTTTGAATCTTGGCAATTTGCCTGGTTAAGCTTTGTTTTCGGATTTTTCCTTATCTGCGCAAGATGAACATGGAGAAGGGAATGAAATTAATTTATCATACACTGAATGCTGACTCTAGTTTAAAACACAATGTTCATTTATTAAAACATTGTTTTTTTTACTTAATGAAAAGGTGACAATGGAATTCCAGGGAATTATTTAAAGCGGTTTCACTTGCTTCTGTGATTTACACACATACACACACACACAAACACACACACACACACACACACAAACACACACACACACAAACACACCGAGCTTTATTTAGGAATGACTCTTTTTCGGGTTCCTGTTACCTCAAAACTCCTATTTCCAGTGAAGTATCGGTATCAAATTTTTGGGTAGAATACAATTCATTTTCTACCTACTGTGTAGTGATAAGATAAAGTAAAGCATGTGTGCACTTTGGCAAACACACCAAAAAACGTGCTACTTTAGCCACCAATGCAGTGACATCATTGATTAACATTCAGCTAACCTAGCAGTTCAAGGTTAGCTTCTTGTGCTGTGATAACTTCGTTTTACTGAAGTTAAAACAATACCATATACATGCTGCTCAATCAAAGAAATTAAGCAATCCCTAGTTCAGCAAACGGCCGACTTCAAATACTTTTTCAGATACTTCGTGCATATTTGGAATGCATGAACATTTTCGAGGTGAGGAACTTGTTACCCTGCCTTGGTTTAAACTGTATACCCTCCTTAGAAGCACACCTGAACGATAATGATCCACAACAGGTGTACGTTTACTGTCTTCAAAGATTATACATAATCCATAAAAACGCATTTTACTAGGTTTGTAGGTTATAAATCCAATACAACGTACCGCCATCTTTGTCTGCCAGATTCCCGGTAAAACGTCACTTGATCTTTCGATTAACCAAGCTAGAGGATATGCTTCCAAGTTGTGAACATACGGATCTCGTAGTACGCGTTTACAATCCTACTTTCATTAATATGCAAACTGATGGATGATTTTAAATGCTTCGTTTATCTAAATATCGTAGAATGGGACTAGACTTCTTCCTGTCACTCAAGTAAGTGAAAGGTTAAAGGTATATGAACTCTAGCCAATGCCCGCGTAGATCACTATTGGAGGGTGTACTTAGGCTGTCCCGCCGGTAACTCTGCTTATCAGTACACACTGAATACCCTTAAAACATTAAAATCTTACCTTGTTGATATTAACCCGTTATACACGTTGGATTCGAGCATTTTAATCTTTTTTATTCCTCTAAACACACTAAATACTATGTTTCTACTCTGAATGCGAATCATTTCACGTTTGTTAATCAAAAGCTATTTATATGACCCAGCTTCGATGGACATGTTGTAACTAAACTAAAGTAAACCCCAGCGCAACAGTCAATTAAGAGTCAAGGCTTGCCGCCCAACCTCTGCCCACTACAGGCGTCATTGGTGGGGTGCAATACTGGAGGGTGGGACGTGGCCAGCGTCCCGAGGTCTCCCAGCCAGTTATGTGGCCTTCACGACCTGGGGTCACTACTTCTCCATCAAGTAGCTCATCAATTGGCCCCCCGGGACATAACGAGGCTGAGTACACCCCGTGCCAGACCTCCCAAAGGGAAACGTGATACCAACTGCGCTAGGGAGGCGGTATGTGGACATGTTCACACACTCGTATTACAAACATATGAGGAAAACAATTATAATAATTCAATTTTTATATTAACAATATTTCAGTCTAAGTTTAGAACACGACTTAAAGATATGCCCGGTCACTTTAATAATAAACTAACACACCACTACTCTGAAAACATTAAATCACTCCTTTTCAAACTGGTTTGTATTTTAATAGCGTAATATGTAGATTCGGCTGCCTTCGTAGCGCAGTGGCAGCGCACCTGAATGTGGCGCGGAGGACCCGGGCTCGATCCCCGGTACCGCCGTGGGGATTTTCCCCCGCTGTGAGGTCTGGTACGGGGTGTACTCAGCCTCGTTAGGTCCCGGAGGACCCAATTGAGAAGTAGCGACCCCGGGTCATGAAGTTCGGCAAGGCTCGAGGCGCTCACCCCGTCCCACCCTTCAGTACTACATACCACTCATGACGCCTGGAGTGGACAGTGGTGGGGGACGCAGCGACCGAGCGGTTAGTCTTGGCCCGTCATGGACTGTTGCGCTGAGGGGTTTAATATGTAGATTTATACGTAAGATAATTATTGTGTAAGGAACGGTTGTATTTTTCGAGTGATAATAACCATGTGAAGATACGAAAGGTGCATAGGTCATGATCTAACTATTGTAGAGACATAATCAGAAAATGAAATTATGTCTAATAATATAACATTGGCATCTAACTTTTTAAAATATTGATCCAAACGTAAAAAATGAAGATCGTATTCTCGGTTCAGGCGCATAAGATGCGTGTACCAAATAAAGCAGCGCTGGTAGTAGAGGCAAGCATTCACTCAAGTTTTCAGTAAAACCCTTAAATATAAGTATATGCCCTTAAATGTTGCACCTACTCTAGGATTCAAGAGTATTACGCCATATGATTTAACAATAAAGGCTTGCAAACGTTAGAAGTGTACTAAATCTTCATGAGTTGCCCCAATTATGTTCCTAAATGTTCAGAACTGTTCATTCTGTGACAACATGGCAACATACTACGATGTCCAATATCACATTAATGTTGAATTTAACACAAATACATGCAAAATTATTATTCAGATAACTGCTACTGTATGTACAGCTAATTAAGTTATCCAACTGAAAGGAGAGTGGGTTCATTTCAAGTTTTCTTGTCCTCAGAAATTACCTCTTGAGTTCACAGAATAGCGTGCATACACCTATTCGTTTGTATTGAATTGTCCCACACAGGCACATAAATTTTTGTTTCTTCACACTTGAAACAAATGACAACCACCTTATCCAGGGAATAAGTTATACGTAAAAAGAATTGCTTCATTTAGAACAGTCTTCTGTGACAATTCTACTAAATGTGTATTTTGTATTTTTGGTAGATAACATTTCATCACTGAGGGCTCTACTATTCTCTGCTAAAACTCATAAGAATTAAAAGATGGTGAGACTTATTATATGTAGATTATTTGTTTTTGTTTTATTTAACCTAGATATTATTGAGAGCAAAACTTTCTGCATGAAAGGATTCAAATATGTTTCGTTGTAACAATGAAACATTTATTGACCTACATAAAACGAAACCTTTTACTACAAATAATATTTTACTCTTTTTCTTAACACTTGGATTAATACAACTACATGCATTTAAATAATAATAATAATAATAATAATAATAATAATAATAATAATAATAATAATAATAATAATAATAATAATAATAATAATAATAATAATAATAATAATAATAATAATAATAATAATAATAATAATAATAATAATAATAATAATAATAATAATAATAATAATAATAATAATAATAATAATAATAATAATAATAATAATAATAATAATAATAATAATAATAATAATAATAATAATAATAATAATAATAATAATAATAATAATAATAATAATAATAATAATAATAATAATAATAATAATAATAATAATAATAATAATAATGATAATAATAACAACAAAACCGGGAAATGATCAGCGAAGAAAAGAGAAATAAGGCGCTCAAGGAAAGAACAAGAAAAAGAGTAGCCCTGCAAAGAAACAGCGAGAAACAAATGAGTGTTAGGTGTTGTTTGGAGGCAACCCATCTCCTTATTTAGTATTCTCAAACGTGTAAATTCGTGTTGCTTGTAGTGGCTAAATATCAAGCTTCGTTAAGCAGAAAATGACGCTATTAAGCTGTCTGTTTTAGTATACGCTGCATAGCCAGACAATTAACGTAAGTGTAGCCAGAAGCCGAAGAGGAAGAGAGAGAGGGTATGCGTGAGGAACGTGCTGCATTTTTCATGTAGGTCCTCTTTATCTACTTACAAAAACACGCGAGGGGTGGTAAGAAGGTGGAAAGTCAACAGGTGTCATTGAGATTCCTTCCGCTACGCAGCACGCATCTTCTCAACAAGTTAGCTCGGCAGGTGACCTACCGTCTGCCGACATCACTTCATTCACATACACGGCTAGCTTTGCGCGCCAAGTAAATGGAATCCAGAGCTCCTGCAGACCTGCATTGCGTCTCGCTGACAGCTAATGTAGCGGCGGCTTCCAAATGATGGAGTGTGCCGAGATCATCCAGATGAAAGCTTGAAGGATGGGTAGATACCTGAAAATGTCTGCTTGTACGTTCGTGCACTTAGAAATGCAAAGCGAATGCGGACGTTTAAACCCTTGTTAGTGCTGTAACTAAAGTCACACGCAGTTTTAAAAAGGAGATACATTGTGTAACTGTCACCAAATTGTCAAATTGTTCTACAAAGCTATACGAATACATATTAGGTAAATAAATAAAGACAATCGTGTGTATGTGTGTGAATGTAGGATAACCTCAAAAACCAATCAACATATTTTTATAATTCTTTCTGACGGACATAGCCTATAAAACAATTTCTAATTTCAACTCATAAATTGCCTTTAAAAAAAGGACTTTTCAAAGCTTGTGCCTAGAAAACGAACATTTTGGACGAACACGCTTAGGGTAGAAAATAATTACAAATACCACATATACTTCAAGAATTATATGTATGTATAAATTCGATACCAATGCCAAAAATAATAAATTGCCCTCATATAAGAAATGTTTACTCTATTTCCCTTGTATTTACGCTGTAAGTTGGTTAGCAGAGCATGCCAAACAATTACGTACAACTGAAAACATAATTTTTCCCCAAAGTAGCTGACCCATTTTCGAAGGAACTTAACCTTGTGTCTTGAGTGCGTGTGCGTGAGTGCGGAATCTTCATATCCACCAGCATTTTGTGAAAATTATGCAGTTATTAAACACGACACTACAAAGTACAAAGGCTTAAAACTTCACTACTGCGATTATCTAATAACAGTTTTAAATTGATTTAGGTTTATTACACAATATTATGTATTTTAAAGCTTTTCTAATAAAATAAAAATAATTACAGCACCTGTTAGGGACACAATCCAACAATTACCCTCAAAGTCTAAAGTAGAAGAATTAACAGTGATTACTACAAGAAAATAATAACTGTGCAATATTTCATAAGCGGAATATAACACAACCTGGTGTTAGATCTGGTTTCATTATTTTAGTAAATAATACAAGAACAGAAGCCAAAATGAATCTAAAAGCTATGGGTGACGCAAAATTTAATGGCGGGTGGCTCAATACAAAATCCAACCATAGGGTTGCTATGCCTAGCGGTGTCGCGCACTGATTATTAGGCTGTTGTTTTAATTTTGATGTAGAGGATAATTTTCATTTAGCAAAAATTAATATGGTTATCCGCAACAAATACTATAACTTTTGACAACAGAATAATGAATCAATATTGTTTGACTGCAAACTTCCAACATATGGCCCCCTGAAAACAAAAACTCTGCCGACGCCCATGGTTCTGTGTAGTCAAACACGATGTGAAATCACGCTGTAAACCCGGCGGTATAAATATAATTTGCGCCTACAAGGTTTATTTGCACAACAGGAAATAGAATATTAATGTTCAGCTATCAGACGCCATTAAATGTTGTGCCTGATATACTTAAGGAATATCTTAAATGAACGTATATAATATACATAAATGTCTTTGGAGCTACACAAAATGAAAACTTATTTGTAAGAGTCACAGCTTCATTGAACACATTTTAATAGGAAAATTTAAATCCTATATTTATTATTCGAATTTTGTATTATTCTATTTACTGCTTCATGTGAACATACATAAAATCGTTTTATGTGTATTGATCAAAGGGGCTATTTGTAGGGATGTGTTTAATTTACAATTTTAATATTGAAACTGGCAACAGAATTTGTGTTGGCAATACTGACTGGGAGCTTTAGGTTATCAACAGGAAACCGTAAGTTATCAGGAAGTGCTGATTATTGGAACTATGAGTCACTCAGAGCTTGAGTAAATTTGTGTTAAAACTCAATAAATCATTTTAAAAATATTTTATATTTTTAACTCAACACAATGCAGTATCCTTGTGTATATTGCATTATTAAGAATATGTATAATTGACAATTTATGAAAATGTAGAAATACACAACTTTTTAAATTTCGATTCTATAAATAATTAAAACATTCACAAATGTGAAAAATCCATAATTTGCCTCCAAACACCATTTTTAAACACTCTAGTGTATGTTTAAATGTCGCGTGAATTTTAATGTGAGTTTTGCATTCAAATCTTTTATCACTATTTTCCTGCTATTGCTAATTTTAAAGCATTTTTACCTTCTCTGCTACATATAGTAAGTAGAGGAAGTATTGCATTCCACCCAAAACTTCGATGTCGAAATTTTGCCAGAAATATGCGTTTTGAGGCCCCCTGAATAAAAACAGCATTTCTAGAAAAACGTCTGTGTGTGTCTGTTAGTCTGTGGACAGCATAACTCAAAAACGAAAAGTCGGTTAAAAACCAAAGTTGGTATTTAAGTTTAATGTCTTTCAAGGATGCGACACGAAGATATTCAAGAAAATTCCTCCACCCTAAACTACCCTTTATATGGAGAATTTTTATTTTCTTGAAAATGGCTCTAATGATTTTAATCAAAATGCCATATGTTTGAGATATTTTTGTTGCAAATGAAATGTATATCTTGAATTTTCTGGCATTAGCCCATGTCCTATTTACCCTGGATGACTGTTAAATAGTAAGATATAGGCCAAATCTTACTATACAAAACTGTAGATCTCGCTAAAGTACACAATTTATGTAGAAATACATTTTTGTAGAGTGAACCATTTCGGAGATATTCGTTGTTATTTGTGTGAGTTTTGGAGAACGTATACTTCTGTCAGATGGAACATCGCTATTCATTTTTATATGTTAACCGTGCAAAGAGAACGGAATTTGAGAGCTTGAAAAGATTTGACTATCGCTCAAAGCCTACTGTGTTCCCATATTCTCCTTGTACCTACAAGAAGGTAAGCAATAGGATAATTTGTGCAAATGTCTATCTCAACTAACACGAAGAAGATGTAGAAATAAGAGTTCATAAGAATTATAAGTACAAGAGTAGAGAAAGACATGAGTGCAACACATCAGATTTTTTCCCTGTAAAATGTTCCTGGTGGAGCAGTTTTAGTATTGTACTAATGAAATTTGCTGCACATGCTTACAGAGACACAGAAATAAAAATTGTCGTAGGTTTTATTTTCAGATTTCATATTTCAAACAAAAAATTGGAACTTTTAGGGAGGAAAACATTTGTACGTTCAAAAGTTGTTGGAGCCTAAATTGACGAAGGCAGGGAAACCTAGGACAATTTTAAGGGGAGTCGAAATGCCCTATCTCTCCAATGTTAATAGAATACTATTGAAGATACTTAGCTGAACCTTTAAAGACATACTCAGTGGTATTTTTACACTCATATGAAACAAAAACGCATTTTCTCCATCGGAAGCAAAGTTATGATTTTTAATACAATGCCTAGATTTTTATTGAATATAAGGAATTTAAAATTAAAACACATATACTAACTGGTATGTCTGATACATAAAATATTTTTTCATTAAAATAAAGCTTATTTAGTTGCAAATGTGTGCTAAAATTTCAGCATATTATACCAATAACTTTAAGAGATAATGGGACATACATATGTGTAGAATATTATTAGTTCTTCAGAAAATGCATGAACTTAAAGGAAGGTCTGAAATATTAGTATGGAAGTAAAACCTGAACCTCAAAAGAAATAAAAAAATTCACCATTTCGACCCCACTTAAAAAGTGGAAGTATTTTGAACCTACGGTTAAAATATTAGACGAAAATCTGAAAATTTTGGCCGTTAAAGGCTCTTTATTGACATAAAATATAAGTAAATTTGATCATAGTTTCTGAAATATCAGGGCAAACTGGTTGAAACTTAATTACACTTGTTATACATTAAAAAAGCTAGCATTGATTTCATGTTCTCAGCCGTACATACCCTTATGCATCATGAATATAAGATAAAAATGTCAATAAGCAATGTCTAATATATAATGAGAAATGGGTTATTAAAGATCTAATTTTACCATTGCTAAGATGGAGAATTCATGGCCCCCTTAAAGCAGATGAGCGCATGTGTTAACTACAGGTGAATAGTCAGACTAGAAGGCGGAAATGCAGGTAGAATAAGCGTGTGTCAACTTTTTGCAACAATGAATTATGTACTCCCCATGAATGTCTTATTCGTTGACTAGATCCTTCGGACAATGCTTTCTGTTCACAATGAAGAGAGACTGAGTTTTTACTACAGGAGCCTCGGGATCTAAACCTTCACGGTGTTTATGATGGCAAAAAAGGGAGCCAGATGAATACCTCCCTAGGATAGCTGCACGCTCCACTTCCGAGGCAAGTTTTCAATGAATTAGGGCGTGTATCATGAGCTTGGTCCATTCATTTAAATGCCCAACTAAAATCGTCTGAATGATAACTGTGTTCGTTAAAAAAAATGCCCGAAACATGTTTTTTACGTTCTCTACCGCGTTAGAGTTGCCAGATTATTTTACGGAACATAGGACACAATAGTAAAAAATGTAGGACATTTGATAAAAATCTGATGTGTTACACTCACATGAGTTTCTCTACTCTTGTACTAACCATTGTTACAAACCCTTATTCCTATATCTTCTTCGAGTTAGTTGAGATAAACATTTGTAGAAATTATCTTATTGCTTATTTCCTTGTGTTAAAGCTTTGGGATTCCATTCTCCTTGCACCGTTAACATGTAAAAAAAATGAACAACGATGTTGTATTTTTCGAAAGTTTTAAAAGGTTTAGCGAAACTGACACAAATAACAAGAAATATCTCGGAAATGGTTCACTCTACAAAAAATTTATTTGGACATTTTTTGTATAGTAAGATTTTGTCTATCTCTTATGCTTTACGAGTTATTCAAAAGTCATCCAGGGTAAACAGGACTACATAGGATATAGCCAGAAAATTCAAAATATACATTTCATTTGTCATACAAGTGTCTTGAACATATAGCATTTTAATCATAAGTTGGGGCAATTTTCTTCAAAATCTTCGTGTCGCATCCCTGAAGGACATTAAACTTAAATACCAAATTTGGATTTTAACCAACTTTTCGTTTTTGAGTTATGCTGTCCAGACACGCACACGGAGCTTTTTCTAAAGATGTTCATTTTTTATTCAAGGCGCCTCAAAACATACATTTCCGGTGAAATTTCGACATCGAATTTTTGGATAAAATATGACACTTGCTCTACTTACTAGTTGATGAATTTAAAATGTAAGACACTATCGGTTCATGCAAAAATAATGTTAAGTTATAATTTAAATGATGCGCATACACACACACACACACACACACACACACACACACACACACACACACACACACACACACAAACACACATACACACACACACATTATATATATATCCACGGGCATTTGCATGTATATTTTCTTAAAAGCCTTAAATATAGAGTGTTAAATGTGACCATCAAGGCCAGTCATACTTCTCTGAGGAACTAATCTTTTGCAACTAATGCTAATGGTTATCCTCGATTTATGCCACCAAAGTTTGTGTTTGTATCGTCAACTCCAAATGCTACACATTTCTCTTCTATTCCTAACCCTATAAGAGTATGTTGAACATATGATGATACTGTTCCCATAGATATGTACGATGTGTGGAGATGAACAAGTTGAAATGCAAGTGCTGCTTGTGCAGTGCTAACACGATATGCTGACTGTATGGGCTGAGCAAAGAAACCTTTACTTCCCACTTCCTTATTCATCGATGACCAAATGCAAATGGAAGAGTGAGAGTAAAGCATCTCTTTGCCCCTACAGAACATCATCCTTTTGTCTCGGATTGCAAACGCTGCGCTGCCAATCTCTCGTTCGATGTTACTAATGCACGAGTATACTCTTTGACTGTAACCGGTGTGTTGCCATAGCGAGTTGCAGTTGTGGCTAATAACTAATTATGCATTTCTATTTTCCCAGTTTGCAGTTCATCCTCTATCACTGCCTGTTTCTGAAAATGAAGGACATTAGAGACTTTAAAATACAAAATGAATATCCGGGCTTGTGGGCCGTGGTCTAGTGGAAATTCATCTTCCAGACGTTTCGCTCGAAGCTGCGTCGAACATCATCAGGAGTGTGACCGTAGTACTCTGCTACTCTCGGCGAACTGATATGGAGCCGTTTGGTTAAACAGGTTTTATATGCTTAGCATGTGTGGGCGTATGACGGTTGGTCTGGTCTTTGTTTATTGGTTGGCTGCTGCGTGGGTTGGTTTAAAGTGGGGGCTGCCTCCATTGTTGTCAAAGGGCTGCATTTATTGTAGCAGAAGCTGTTGATGGCGTATTAGAGACTTTCCAAAAATTCTCCTTGGACGCCGGAGAAATGGTTAAAATGTAGGGCATGCCCCTGAATTTTTGGAGGTACAGTGACCCTATACTACGTGCATAAAATACAGAGAAAGTATTGCATTGTACGTCAAAAATATATATGAAGATTTTACCGGAAATACATGACTGGAGCCCATCAGAATTCCCCCCAAAAACAATCAAGTTTGGAAAAACTACGTTCGCGGGCTGTGTGCTTGTGAACAGCACAACTCCGAAACACCAAATTCGATATTTATGCTCAGTATCTTCCATAGATGCGACGCGAAAATCTTCAAGAAAATCTTCTATCTCTGTCTAACTTTTACAGATAATTTTTCCAAACAGTTGACGTTATAAAACTGGCTCTAACGATTTTTTTAAATACTATATAATAAGTATATATGCATGATAAATAAAATATACATCTTAAGTTTTCTAAGAATATGATATGAACTCCTTTTCATTTGAAAATAATTTTATATAATCATAAATAACTGGTAAACGTTGAGCAATAGTCGAAACTGTACTACACAAATAAACACATATCTTTAAAACATACAATTTATTTTTAATCAGTTCTTTGGCATAAACTATTTCTGATATATCCGCTATTCAGGCTTTGAATTTTGAAGCACTTTGACATTTTTAAAACCGTGTCGATATTCGGTTGTTTCTCGCGATTGCATGAAGAGAGTATGGAATTTTAAGACCGGAATATAGCGTCCAGCTTTAAACATTTGCATATCATTATTCCGTTTCGTATGCACCTGTAGATATATGCAAACTTTCTGAAATTGTACTCTACGTACGTTAGGTAATGCTGCTATTTACAATTCATACAAAATTATGTTCTTCCAAATTAATTGCTTTTCAAAATGCTGTATATTTGTATTATTAAATTGTTGCCTCGAGTGAGCTGCCGCACAGTAATGTGTGTGATTCACACTCGAAAGGTCCTGGGTGGAAACCGAAGGTTTTTCTCTTTTTTTCAACGCTTTCCTTGGTCGCAATACTGGATTGGATAATTTCATCCACGAATACTCCTAGCATCCCTTTTACCAATACTTGATATCGTATTTTTTTAAAGATACTTTATAAATAAATGATAGGGAGATCGACAAATAAATGCAATAAATAATTTCCGTATGTGAAAATTAATGCCTTGTGTAGAAACACATAAGGTTTTGTCATGTGAGAATGTGAGAAGTTCAGGAATAGGAAATTAGTTACGCCTGTGTAACCAAGGTAATTAGGGTTTTGGAGAATTCAGTCGACAAGAATACTGTCAGCTTAAAGATCAGTTATGTACGTTTAAAAGTTTGTACGTGTGAAAACTCACGTCCATAGATTTCTGAAAATTAGAACGGAAAATAAAATTCTTAAGATTGAGCATTTCACAAAGAAAAACTTGTGTTTGAGATATGAATTTACAGTGGCAATATGACATAGGAGCATTGGTAGTGAGTAGCCATTTAGGCGGGATTTAAGTTGTTAAAGGGGCGTGTATTTCTACAGTCACGTCTTTTCCTTCGTGTTTTACAGTCTTATTGTGTTTATTTTGATCGATTATCGGCAGTGTAGGGCTCAAGACCGCGCTCAGATTATATAGAATTATTGGTCACCACCAGAGAAACTTGCGCTTACCATTTCTGCAATACTCGGCAACGTGGGCTTTGCATTATTATGACACAAACATGGATGTCTGCATATCTCAGATTTTAGCAGATATAATTCAGTACTTACAATTTAGAGTGATAAAATTCAGGGAAAATGTCATCACTAGGCTTCGGATTAGGTTGCTGTTTCGTTGTACTTTGCCTAGAAAATGGTTACGTGTGCACAGGGTAGCAGTGAATGCTAACACCTCCTACCCAAGTACTACCTGCCGTTCGCCCTAAGCGGTCGCTTGTAAGCAACGTACCGGTCGGTATACTAGATGTGCACCTATCCCAAATGCATGTCCGAAGCCTAGTCATCACATATACATTTCTTCTTCGCCTCCTTACCAGGCATGGGCTGATCATAAATCCTGGACATGCTATGATACATAGTTTGCTTGCTCCTCGACGGGCTACTGACCCAAGACATCAGCTTGTAGATCCTTGGGGGCTGCCATTTACTGAAAGTTTAATTAATCCGTTGAAGAAGGAGAAACGTAAGAATTCTTGATGGCTATACAAAATACTGGGACTTGAGCCTCTGGCGCACGACTCAAAGTGTCAAGGTCAAGCTACGTCGCACGACTGCTTGTAAATACGTGACCTGACGACAATGAGTGCCACAGAACAAAGCGTTTCCAGGCTGTTAGCGAGACCTCCACCTGTCGGCTTATTTACGAGTTTCGAGAAAAGGTAGATTACGAGAAAAATCCATGCTACGTAATTATGGCCTATATAAGCTAGGTGTGGCGACGAGAGGAGCTAGTGGTTTTTGTGATGGAGCCGTGCATGTTGAACGAGACAGCTGGCAGGAGTTTGTGTGTGTGCGCTCGTGTGTGTGTACAGTTGTCGTTGAGTGAAATGTGTGTGTGTGTGTGTGTGTGTGTGTGTGTGTGTCAACAAAGACAGTTCTGGGACATTAATCGTCAGGCAGGAGCTATTTCTTGTGCGAAGCAGTTTTACTGAGTGTGAACGTCTGAAGCAGAAAAGACTGTAAGGTTGGTGTCAAGGATACGAGAAGACAGAACAGTTGTGAGATGCAAGGTCATGAATTGTAGACTGGTTAATGATAAAACAACTGTTCTGTACTACAGCTTTTGTAGAGAAAACAAAGTGACGGATAAAGAAATTGGACTTTATAAATTTCTCATAACACCAATAAAGTTTAAGTTACTTTAGAAACCATTTCTATTTTTATTTTAAGGTAGATCCATCCCAAAAAGTGACATTAAGCACTGCATAACAATTTATGTTACATATATTTTTTACTTTCTTTCCTACTTATCTGTAGTAAGTAGAGACAATATTGTATTACACCCAAAGTTCAATACCGATACTTCGCCATATTTTTAGATTTTTTACCTATATATCCATGGAGCATTTTAACAAAACGTCTATATGTGTATGTGTGTGTGCGTGTGTATGGGTGGAGTAATTAAGTTCAGCATCATCCAAGAATGCGACACAAAGGTTTTCTAGAAAATCCTCCCAACTCAATCTACCATTTAATAGAAATTGTACTTTGTTAACATGTAGTTTCTATAGTTGCCTCTTCAGGTTATACTGATTTGAATAGCTAACAAAGGGTTTTAGATTTGGGTTATTAAAAATAAGTAAAAAAGGAGGCCAAATATCTTCAAAATGTTTCTCTTGAAATGAGTGCACTAGTGTCGCTTATAAACACGTTCGTTTAGAGAGTTAATTTGTCTGATAAAAGCATATCTTACAAAGATTACAATAACATTCCAAGTCATTGCTGTCGAAGATAAATCCTTGCCACTCAAGTTAATACTCTATAATCGTTTCATGAGTCATTTTGCACGTAGATCACTTCCGATTATCTGTTTCCTTAGACTAGAAATGGGGATTTTCAGAATACTTCATTAAGAACACTCACATTTCGTAATTTATGTACAGATTAATTGATGACATCGTGGTGAGAATAGTGTTCTCATTGTGATGAGGATGAAACATGCAATCACATCCAGGTAGAGTGCAGAAAAACAGAATTATTAAGCAATCATATTAACCACCACAGTTTCTGGGTTCCAAGAGGGCAATGAAGGCCCGTTTGGATGTAATAAGGGAGGTGAACCAACGACCAAGCACGGGCAAGAATTGCCCGTACACTTTACTTTTATTTATTTAGTTATTCACTTATTTGTCTGTTTGTTTATATATTTATTTATTTATTTCATAACCAACAACCAGAATGTTCTATGGATAGATAATAATAATAATAACAATAATAATAATAATAATAATAATAATAATAATAATAATAATAATAATAATAATAATAATAATAATAATAATAATAATAATAATAATAATAATAATAATAATAATAATAATAATAATAATAATAATAATAATAATAATAATAATAATAATAATAATAATAATAATAATAATAATAATAATAATAATAATAATAATAATAATAATAATAATAATAATAATAATAATAATAATAATAATAATAATAATAATAATAATAATAATAATAATAATAATAATAATAATAATAATAATAATAATAATAATAATAATAATAATAATAATAATAATAATAATAATAATAATAATAATAATAATAATAATAATAATAATAATAATAATAATAATAATAATAATAATAATAATAATAATAATAATAATAATAATAATAATAATAATAATAATAATAATAATAATAATAATAATAATAAACAACTTCAATAGTCACAGGGATTCTTCCGAAAGCACACGTTGTTCATTCATATGTAACCTTTCGATACATGAATTTATTTGTTATATGTCACTCTTAATCTAATTCCAAAACTGGTTTAGATTTTCCTATCTCAGGTACCTTACTGGAACCGATTCGAATGGTCATGTTAGGAAGAGACGAAATAGTCCATTCAAAGCAGCACGTAGTAAACTGGAATCCCAATGACTGCTGTCAAATGTGTATGTAGTAAAGGAAAGGGAGGGTTCACGCAAAATAATAGGTGTCATGGCACACGTGGATGATGATTTGACTGCAGTTCTACGGATGCTGCTTTTGTTGTTTAAAAGAACACTACGATAGTACTAAAATACCCCATTATATTTATGATGTAAAATGGATGCAAATAGTTTGTCAGTTTTAAATGGAAATATAATATAAAAATAAGTAAAAGTGTTAGTCTATCCTAAAATTATGAGTATGCATTTTGGTTATCAAATGACAACACTATCTTTTATTGTGTTAAGTTTCAGAAAGTGTAAATAAACAGATTATCTCTCAATCACATCATTCATTAACTCTAAGCACCAATGCTGAAGCTGTTAAGCCAAAGTAACCCATCGACTTTAGGACATTCACCAAAAGCGGAGCATTATTGCAGTTATTACCTATCTAAACTACACTCATTTATACAAAAAGAAGCGCTGGTGTGTTATTATGTTAAAGCCATCCGGTTTTCTTCACAAAATACTTGGAATATACCCAGTCAAAGTAAACGTTTTAGTTTTAGAATAGACCATTTAATGTCACGTGTCATCAGCCACTGTGTTTAGAATGAAAATGAGTCTATTAATTGTTTGAGACAAAGTTATTTTGCTTGTCTCATTACCTACACCTACCAATTTCAGGTTTCTTTCAACCGAAGTAAATTGGATGTTGTAGAAGGAACACCTAAATAATTAATGTACTGAATATATTCCTGATGGACAAAGTTAATGTGCAGTTAATGATTGGGCGTTATAATAAAAAAATTATTTTCATGATATCTTTATTTTTATGTGACGTGCATTCAGTGTTTAAACTAATACAGGCATTTCCAGCCATTTGGACTCGCGGGCAGGGGTAGCCGAGGTTACTTAGGCACGGACTTGTGAACGGTAGTTTTGTGGTTCAAACACCGCCTGACCATCATACTTGACTGAGGTTTCTTCCACGTTTCCCTCAGTTCTCATAGCAGAAAATGCTGGGCACTCCACACTTAGGCCTGGTACGTATCCTTTCAAAATTTCCTGTCCTAATTGTTCTTTATTTTGTTGTACGGAATCGTATAAGCGGTAGGTTAATCTTACATATGCGTTTGTTTGGCATTGGCTCTAGTCATTCACCACACAATACACAAACCCATAACAATCACTTCCATTTATTTCCTAAATTCCATAACAACTTGCCCTGGTGTTAAAAACTTTTTGTCGTGTCAGCTCTTTATTTCTATTTAGGCATTTCCTACATATGAATTGCTTCCTCCAACGTTCTGTATCTGAACATTCTAATAATAAATGGATAGCCTTACACATTGGAGATCTTTCCTTCAGCACTCTCTTCTTCTGATTCTGTTCCAAATACCATTTAATTTCGTTTATCACCGTTTGCAGTAAGAACAGGTACCAAGGACTATTCGCCTACAAATAAAGCATGCGAAATAAATCTGAAAAGCCTTAACAAAAACAAAAGAATAAAGAGAAACATTTTTGCGATGTAAAGAATATAAAAAATAAGACTGCGAAACAACTAAGTTCTATTCATTCACGTGCAATTTACAGAAGTGTGCATTTTCATTTAGACGTCTCACATATTTTTAACTTCCGGAGAAGGCCGCGCCATCTTGAATAAAATTGCCGACGTCGTAATGCAAGATGACGGAACGTTCTCTGGAAGCCAAAATGCATATAATAACTCAGGCCGTGGAAGCCTACAGGGCCTGATTACCAAGTAGTTGAACGCCTTTAGAAACATCATCATCATCGTCGTCGTCATCATCATCATCATCACCATCATCATCACCATCATTTAGGCATTTCTATTATCCGGATTAAAAAAAAAAACTGTTTTTGAGGAAGGCAAAAAGAAGAGAGAGAATGAAAAAGAAAGGAAAAACTTTCATTTGGAAATTTGTTGTGGATTCAGAATCGAGAAACCCTCACATGCTAATAATTATTACTTAAAATAAGTAATGTCACATTATATTAAATCAATCCTAAGATACGTTAACTGCAACGGAACGTGGTGGCCTGCAGTGTCGTGTGAGGCCCGTATTCGATGCCCATCGACACCCCACTCTGACCTTAGCTAATTTGTGGCTTTTCGTGGTCAGTAGGCGAATTTCGAGGTGGCTTCCCATCTACCGCCATTTCCTTTCCATCATTTCCCTTTCATTTCGTTTCCTTTTCATGTTTCAGGCATGACTCTAGGCTTTCTAGTGTCAGGCGGCGCCGGACAGATGGCGTGGATACTTGCTCCAAGGAAAGAGTACTCGTTGTGGACACTAGAAAGCTACTTGATTGCACGAGTTGTTCACTGCTCTCTCTCTCTCTGGGCAGCATTAGCAGTGGGACGGGTATTCGAGCTAGGAGCTATTAAGCACTTCCACTCGTCTCTGTAGCCTCCTGTGGCTTCTTCACTTCACCCCTTCCTCCTGGAGGCGGTAGCCACAACCGATCTCTCATAGGTCACACTGAGCGAGGTGTTCCACTGGTTTGTATGCCGTATACGTTATTTGTAAATTCTGAAGAAATACATACCTATTTTTAAGCATTTTGTTGACATATATTTCACTTACGTATACTCAGTGCCCATAAAGGATTCTAATCGCAATGTATGTGGTCTAAATATAGTCTCAGTGCTTTGTAATGTATTTGCTTAAATTCTGCAGGAGAATTTAGGCGCATTCAAGGAAACAATTTCATATATAGGGGACGCTCAATAAATTCACTTTGTTTTCTGATAAAATCTGTAGAGGCTTTTCACATCTTCCACCTAATATGATTTCACTCCTGGTGGAGGCAGTTGATTAAGCTGCGGCCTTGGATTACCATCTAGGTGTCCTGTCTTCCATTAAAACCTTTTTTTCATGCATTTGATTACAAAAACAGAGGACAGCATTGTCTAATCTGTGCTTCAGTGTCACAAACTTGTGAATGAGATTTCCTTTTCTGGGGGACGGGCACCGTTCTGAGGTGAAACAGCATCAAGAAATAATGCGTTTCCTTGCTTGATAAGTCACCTGTTCCATAAAGCGTATTGGTTTGAATAACCCGACAATAACAGACTGCTACTTGGAGAAAAGCTTCAGACTGTGAAAACCCTGATTCTTACTGAGGTGGAAAAAATGATAGATGTACCAGTTTGCAATAACTCTGAAGTCGTTATGGTGAAAAACCTGAGGAACTGGATTGAAAATTTAACAAAAACAATGGACACTTAAGTCAATAAGCTCTTAGTAGGGTACCACAGTAAAATTAAGGTTTGAAATTGATGTCCCTTGAAGGTTGGGGAGATTTGCTGTGACACAATCAGACTTTCACTGTTCTGAGAAATATGTGAAGCAGAGGAAATCAGCTGTAAGTATCCGGTTAGCTTTAGTGATTTGATGTACTCATCAGGCTTTAAATACCACGATGGTAACATTTTCTTAATTAGTTACACTTCACGTGAGAAAATATGTAATCAAGTGCTAAATTAACTCAAAACATCGTATCTATGTAAATAAACAATTCCAATATCGGTGCAAGTCATGTATAGAAATGTTAAAAACTCAATATTACTCAGGAAACTTTCTCCTAAAGATATTTATCAATGATAAATCTGCGTTACATAAGACCTAATTTAATGTCAACACCAAAGTTAAAAATAATCATGGACATACCATAAAATACGATGGAGTATATTTTACTCTTATACATTTAGATCAGACTAAAATGAATGATTCATACTAAGGAACATGGTTCATGCTTATAAAATTTGTTTGCTTATGCAAGAGTGATTCAAACCCTGAGAAACCTCTGTAAACACCAGTATGTTTACTGTGTTAACTCATTAACAACATTTTGCTTATTTGCAGAGTCTTACTCTTGCTGCAGATGAACCGCAGCTTACAACACTTCATTAACAAAACGCAATATGGAGATTAATAACGTTCATCAATAATATCACAAGGATATGAAATGTATTGGACATGAAAGATAGGATAAACATTTTATTTACCCGTCGAACACTAGTTATACGTCCTATTAATCGAAATTTATTGCTAATTGCCCTTACTGTTTTATTCTTTCATTTTATTTTGATACATAACAATATATGATTGATAATTGTTGGATATAAAAGCTAAGGCTAACAGTTATTGGTTTAGATGATTTAAAGGCTTAACGCTTGGAAAGCTAATTTTAAAGACTATACATTGATTTATTTAACGAATTAATCTCGCATTCGTTAACAACGGCTTTGGCCATGTATTAAAATCTACATAAGGTGTAGATTGCATTTAAATGTATCGCACTTATTAAACACCAAATGTATAAATCAGAGTTATGTTATAATTAAATTGCATTCGTAAATAATAAACCAGACCATATTCTCAGGATTATAAATTATTTAAATTGAATGTTAGGCAAAAGGAAGGGAAAAAACAATAGTAAGTAGTAAATAATCTAAAGGAGGAACCTTTATTTATTGTATTTAGGGGTAATTCTAGCCTTCTGTTATATTTCGTCCACACAAGGCATGCAGAACTGAAGCATAATTTTATGCTGCACCAGAAGGCAGTTGGCTTTATTCATCCGTTTCCTAAATAGCACATTCAGAGGTGTCTCATTCCCAGGGATTGCAATTCGCCACTCGCTTGTTTACCTAAAATACATGCTTGCACTGTGGCAGGAGAACCTATATCGCCGTTTTTTTTTTCCAAATTTTAGCACGACTATCTATGCATCACAGCATTGGGTGTGCTTATAAACAAAAATTAACTTAATTTTAACAGATTTAATATTTGCTTTCTATTAAACAATATATTATCTGTAGAATTTATTATTAAACAACAACAATAATAACAATAATAATAATAATCATAATCATAATAATAATAACAATAATAATAAACAAGAGCAAGAATTACTTCCATTACTTCCATTGTACATGAAACACTGAGTTTGTCTAGCAAACCGGATGACATTGATTTGATTTGCCCCTTTGAATGCTTCTTTTTCTTCTTTGTGCTTTTCTCTTTACTGAAAGTGCCATTTTTGTGATGCAGATCTCAGCTCTTTGGAATCTGGGTTCATAATGCGCTATCACTAATCATTATTACTTCGCTGATAGTTTCTACACTAATATGTTGTAAGGAAAGTTGCACTCTTATTATATTCAATCTGACGTCATCTCATAGCCTGAGGTTCCTGCTAGTCTTCGGATTCACCCATGCGTTAAAGCATCACTGTGTAAAAAGTACTTTAAATACAGGTATTAGTTGGATGGAAAACCCTTTATTTCCATGCGCTTTCAAAGACGTCTGTGATTTGATATCCTATTGAAATATAAGTGCTGTTTTAGAAGAAATTTCAACTCTGGGAGAGGTTAGCAATAGCATTAACATAAATTTCACCTTAATAGTATCATACATGCAACACCAGGTCGAGCAGAAAGTATATCAATAATCCTCCAAGTTACATCTAGAAAGCACATACATGGAGCTTGAAACATGTCTTATGTATTCATTACTTTGTAATACCTAAGAGAGTTTTAAATAGTACCCATGTTTCTTTTCATGCTTTAAAGTCACATCAGTGATGCTGTTATTTTTGTTAACTTACCATCCTGTGCTTTCTGGCAATGTCGTAATTATACATTTGTTTTTGATGAACGGAGTAATCAGAATTACTAATATTACCTTAGTGATCTTCGTCAAGGTCCAGTAAAACCATAAATATCTCAACGCAAGCAAGGATCAAATTTACATCCTTCCTGACTTCCTTTTTTTTAGTGGTGTACATAGATGGGAACTCCCAACTGACACGGGAAGGTGACGTGGTCAACAACTTGCATACCCCGGAAGGTCGGACGACGGGAGCGGGATCGCTGCCTATTGCAGCTCCTCATTTTCTTTATGATGCTGAGTGGGTACCCGGAACTCACGTTCTATTCCAGAGTCACACCGCAGGACTTTGTAAGCTATTGTTTGGGTTATAAACAAAGTATGGTATATTTTGAAATTATTCATGCATAACGGATTATAAAAATAAAATCTAAGGTGTTACAATTGCCTGACTTTCTCTACTCACTATCGTTTATTCTTAAGCTGCTTCTAAAAGCTATTCTTACGATAGCTTATTTTTCTATCTATTTCATTATAATCAAGATAAACCTTAGCAGAAATAGCTAATTACACATTTCGTTATAAATACAAGGGGATTAAATTTATAAATATATAAATTAATTAATAAAATCTGACTATTTGTCCCAAGGGAATAGGGAACCAAAGCGATAGTCAGGTCTCTATAAACTGGATTTGAACTTCCACTACAGTGAGAAACAACTGATTAGCCACAGCACCTTATAAAATGAACGAAAGAATTAAAAAGTGTAAACCAATAGATTACAACGAACATCTCCGAAATGTCTAATGCCGCAAAAAAAAATTTCTTAAAGTAAATAGTGTCTCAGAGACATTCCTATACTTTTGTATACTAAGTTTTTACCTATCCTGTTGCCTTTAACAGTTACACAAAATTATACAAAATTCCTTCCAATGAAGATGACTTCAAAGATTATTTCTAGAAAGTTCAAGATATATATTTTATTTGTCATGTAAATTAGTTAAATACCAGTATATGACATTTTAATCAGCTCTTTAAAACCATTTTTGAAAAAATCACTAACATTGAAAGTGGTTCATGTAAAGAGCAGTTTGGGGTGGGTAAGCTGTCCAAAAATTAAGGTTCCTCTAAAAAAGTAAAACACAAGGTCCCGGAAGAACAAATCGGATACCGAAAAGGCAGGAGTACGCTACACACAATTACCAACCTAATCGAAGAAATAGAGGACGCACTAAGACATTCCCAAAGAACGTATCATGCATTGTTCGTAGATTATACCAAGGCATTAGACAAACTAAACAGGCGTACACTAATGTCAAAGCTGTAATCAATAAGAGGAAAAGATAAACTCACAGTGCTGATCCGTAACTTGCCGACGACCAACTTCATCCAGGTCACAGACGATGTAGCCACATCGGAAACAATAACACAAACCAAAGGCATACTACAAGGGACCCACTAAGTCCTCTACTCTTCAATATCGCCACATACAAGTGATTAGACAAGAGACGGAAGACGTCAAAATTTACGATCGTACATATATGCGGATGAAAGGGTCATCGGATCGAACTCCACACATGTTCTGCAAAGACCAATCAACCAACCTGAAAAGTGGGCACAGGAGAACAAAATGGAAATCAACATGGAAAAAACCGAAATATGGCATTCCGCAACGGAGGTTGCGGTTTCACGACACGACACACGCAGCTGACACACACACACACACACACACACACACACACACACACACACACCTAGGCGGCACGGGTTCGATCCCAGGGACCCGCATGTGGTATTCGTGGTGGACGAAGCGGCGTCAGGGCGGGTTTTCTCCGGGTGCTCCGGTTTCCCCCGCCATCTCATTCCACCGATGCTCCATCTTCATTCCATGTATCATCAGAGTCACCGCCTGCGGTGCCGTAGTAGTAAAAGCGGGAGTTAAACACTACAACAACAACAACAACAACACACACTATCAAACTATGAACTGACTGACTTCTGTCTGTCACTCTCTCTTTATTCTCTTTATTCTCGTTGCCTCACTTCCTTATATACCAAGGATGGCGTAACACCAACTCGAATAATCTGGAAAAACTCCTTTTGGTTCTACCGCTCTGAATGATGGCACGTGTTCACAACTGTTCCACAGGGCAGCCTGCCCTTGAGCGCCTTTGATACATACACCACCAGTGGGGTGGGGCAGCGTGGCCCAGACCATCCTTGGTTGTGCACCCCGGCAGGCGTCGCAGTACTTTAAACTATGGTTGTGCACCTATTCAAAATCCTTAAGTTCAATTATTAAGATATTTTGGATTTAAAGTATCCATTTCAGAATACCATGATGAGTTTATCTTCATATTTTCATACCCTGGTAAAGAAAATTCCTATTTAGGTAACCTTTTCTTTACATGTTGCTTTTCTCTGTTATTGCCATTACTTTACCTTGCAGTTCACTATTTAATTAACCTTTGTGCTTGTGTTTAGTGAACGGACCTAAACAAACGACGAAGAAGCACTTATGATCACCGCTGCCTTGGAATGAAAACAAGGTAACCAGTAGAGTAGCATTTCTTTTCTCTTAGCTGTAGTAGTCATTATTCGTAACCTGCCATAGGCATGACAACCTTTGCAGATTTTAATACATTTCAGCGCAGTTTCTAAAGCCTGTGCTCTCAATGATATCTCCCAACTGAGTGACGCTCTTTGAACGAGAGTTTATTCACAGCTTTACACAATGGTTGGAGGCCACTCCACGTAGGATTTCTCTTTTCGTTATACGAAGGCTTGATGGTGTGTTGGAGCAGTCTATTTGACTTGGGCACGGCCAAGTATAGCCTATATTAGATCCATCGCACCACGCGGCTCTCGAATTCACTATGAGAGTTCGGAGTGACAATACTCCATTCGGACATTTAAACCGATAGTGAATGGTCGCCGTACGCAGTGTCACGAGGTTTAATTGCACTGTCGCACTTGCAGGGAAAATTTTGTCTGCTTGTAGTTCGTCTACATATGGCAAGGATTGAAGTCTACCCGTTAAAGACTGTTTTATCAGGAGCACTCTGGATTCAGCATTGTTCACTTTTTAACATTATCTTCTGTGGAAAGAAGTAAAATATAAGATCATTGTATGGGACTTTGCGTGTTATCAGCCATGCCACATATTGGGCAGTAGTTATCATGGATTTCTTGCATAGTCGAATTTATAAACATACGGGCCGTCATACAGTATCGAAATTGTATATTTTTACTTTGCTTTCTATACCATGTATCTAGTGGGTAGGTATTCCACTCCAACCAAAAATTGGGTATAGAGATTTCATCGGAAATAGGTGTTTTGAGGCCCCCTGAATCCACACACATCATTCTTAGAAAAAGGTTGTGTGTTGTGTTGTATGTGTGTGTGAGAGAGACAGAGAGAGAGAGTAACATAACTCAAAAACGTTAAGTTGGCGAAATAGCAAACTTGGCATTTAAATTCAGTTACCTTCCAAAGATGCGATGCAAAGATTTTCCCCTTATCCCAAACTATCCTTTACATAGAGCATGTTTCGCAATTTGTTATTTCCTCAAAACTATCTCTAACGATGTTGGGTGAAATAGAATACATTCATGATATTTTCATAAACAATAAAAGACTACCTTGAAATTTCTGAGAGTAGCCTGTGAAGACCATTTTGTATACTTAATTTTATATAACTGGCAAATATTAAGAGACAGACAAATACTTACTACATAAAAATGTCATACACTTTATTTCAAATACTTTTTGTGGCATTAGCCAATTCCAACACGTCTGTTAATATTGGTTTCAGCTGCTCAGTACTTTGTAAGTTTTTCTAAATTTATATCGCTTGTTCCTCACTGTGCCATGGAAAGATTATGGAATTTTTAAGCAATGTTAAGGCATTTTAAACTCCTGATTATAGATTCATTAACCTCTATCCCTTTCGTATCTCAGCGAAATTTGTCATTAAGCTTCATCTCTAAATGTTAATCTCAATTAACATGAAGTGAAAGAAAATTAAGCTTATGTAAAAATTATTTGTAGAAGCTATATGGAAACAAATCATAATGGACCAGAAAGCAATGTGAATGTAAATCAGATGTTTATTTCGTTTATCACTAAAGACTACCCTTGCAAGGAGCGTACACTAACCCCTTCAATCCTATCGCTTAGTTTAAGTCGTGAAGTAGGGTATGGAAATGAATACATATGTATTCGCTTGAGGTAATATATTTTTAATCCAATGAGAATGTATATTCCAATAAACATGAGCATGTAATCAGAGAGATTGTCCAAATATTTAAGAAATACTTATAATTTATTCATATGACCCAGTTATTGTAGCCCTCTACTTAATAACTTAATTACCTCATGCTACAAATGTCTCTCTGATTACACAGAAAGAAAATGAGAATCTGCAGAAGTACTTCATTTCCGAGAAAAACCAAAAGGCGGAGCTAGAATTAATGAAAGACATTCACTCGCCATCTTCTGGTAGATCGGCACGTGTGCTTTCGCCAACCATCAAGGTAAAAGACTACTTTAATTGAAGCTCTTTACTTTAACATGAGTTGTTTGTGTTTGGCGACTTACGATCCGAGCGACGGCGTCAAACTATATGCTTTGCCATTGTTCCTTTTATTTACTTTATTTGCCTTACTGTGTTAAAATATAGTTTTCCATATCCCTAGTAGCTTTTATAAAGTGGTTTATGGCAGATTAGAGAAATTTAAACACACGAGCCTCCAAGTGGGCTAATAAGAGTATCATAAGTACATTTGTGGATCACTGAGCAAGGTGGCTCAGGAAGCAACGCTTAGGATTCGCATTTGGGAGGTCCCGATTCGATCCATTTTTTGTCGTGGTTTTTCTTGGTAACTAGGTAAATGCTCGGTTGATTACTCTCCTTTCCACGAATTCCTAACATTTCGTTTCACCGTCATGTAATGCACAGTTTTGTGGGGTATTTGCTCTCTGTAACTGCTATCCTCGGAGTAAGAGTGGCATTGTGGTCACCTGTAACCACGGGGGAGACGGTGTCAAAACCCGTGAGACTCGCGGCTGCACAAAGGAACCTGGCGCCGAGATGAAGCATCTTCAGTACACGTTAAAGGTCCTATACTGTCTCTTGGCCCCCGTCAGCAGCGACTGAGTGGCTCAGACAGATATTGAGCAGTAGGTTGAGTAGCCTGTTCCACGGTTACTGATGTGGCTTCCATTGTGATGTACTGGAAACCCAAAGAAGATGTTGAAATAAGTCCAGTCCAGCTCATGGGCACCAACACTGCAGTAGCATGAGGCTTTTTGGCAAGAGCTTCTCTTACAGTATTTACAGCTACATTGTCTTTCTATCGCACGCGTTATAGCCGATTTGAAGCACGCAACCAACCATGATTCCGCAGTTGTTGCTCCAATTGATAGGAAAACGGTTAATGCAGTCACCTAATTGGAAACTTTTGGTTATAAATTGCTCGTGCTTCTCTGCAATTACGCTGAATCTCTTCAAACACTAAGAACTAATTCGCTATTTCCGTATCGTGAACATTACATGATCACATGCGTGAATATCTAATCATATCAAAGGGGCACGTGTCACATAGTTGCCAAGTTTGAGCATGCCTCCAGCAGCAAGTTATTTGCTGCATCTGCGCAGCGATACCACCACCGAGGACATAAAGCATCTGTGTAAGCATTCTACTCAAACTACTGCTCAGTATTTATCCGAATCATCCTGTGTATAATTACCCTATGTGCTGAATGACTTCCCTGTGAGCTCAGTACTTGAAGCCACACGCTTGTGTCAGCACAGGGAAAGACATCAGATGGTGGCAGGTACAATGCAGTAATGTTCCGAACATTTCCAGGTGGTACAGACAGGTAAAGTGCCCTCTTTACCCTCATACATAGGTTTGGACAGAAGATTCTGACGTAAGGGCAGAAATAATCTTCTCCTCCAACACACCGCACATTATCATTAAAAAGTTGATGGTAGTTAAGAATACATACCAACATTCGTCTAGTGATCAGGTAAAACCACAAAAGCATCTGTGGAGGTCATTTGCTTCCTGGTTTGAACACAGGACCTGCGAATGCAAGACACAAACGTTATTGTCTGAGCGATTTCTTTGGGTAAAGGAGAATAGCAATTTATCTAATAATTCTAGTAATTATGTAATTCTTGCTATTTAGAGTAAGTCCAAGTTTTGTCATCCACAGTCTAGGATGAACTGCTGTGTGCCACGAAAACCAACAAAAGCTTCCATGGCTATCTTGAAGTGTCTTCCATTCTTGTTCACATTACAGGGGGAGAGCTCATTTCCAAATGAAGCTCTTATCTTCAAGTATGTTGTGATTGCCTGTTCGCCCATTGAGTTTCTGTATAGCGCCAGTCTCGTGTTAGCAGTGTCAGCGATGTGACGGCAGCCATCCGTCATCCGATTGCCAATGAGCATCACTAACAACAACACTGTATAATAAATAACATTTCGAAATGTGTCGGTGAAAGAAGAGAGATGGATCCTGAGGGCAGTTGGAACACACTCCTCATTAGACAAGACCTTACACCCTGCTTCCTACAGCTTTATCATACCTCTTTTATCAAAGACAGAAAGAGAAGCTGATTATTTTTTGTCCCTCAGACTTGAAAAGGAATGAAGACTTGATAGTTAGCTGATGAATTATACAAGAGGAAAGCGTATCATGTGAGCTGGGATTGAAGATACCAAACACGTGCTTGACTATGAGAACTCTTTAAGATGATGAATTGCGGACCAATTCTTACAATTTAAATTTAACTACAGAAGTTAAAGATATGACACACTAGAAATGATATAAACAGTTGAAACTTGTTCCATCAGTTTGACGTCTAATGGGTCATTAATAACGTAACAATTATTATAAAAATATAAATGAGTTGTTTTGTAATGGACAATGGACACAAAGAGAGCAATTGTGGTTCGAGGAATTTCTCAACTATGTACATACTATTTGCGCTACTTGGGGTTTTATCAAAACCCCATTTATTTGGTACACCCACCACAACATTTTTGGCTCGAACATTTACTCAGGACGTCTAAATGACAGTTTAGTGGGTAAAACTGTCGTTTGTGTTTTCAAATTAATGAAGAAGATAACTTAATTGACGAAGACCAAAGTGAACAATAGAATATTCACATTTCTGCAAACATTTATTACGTCATCCACAACCACTGTTTATTCCTGTCTATACTTCTATTTTACAATGTGCTAGTTCTCATCTAGGTATACAATTGAAGTTCATGCTATCACAACAATAGCATTACAATTACAGTGTTCCTAAGAAAGAGTTTAATTTTTTTTAACCTTCATTAAGTAAATATCGTTTTTAAACAACGGTCGGTTCGGAGTATAATGTGAGACAATATCCCTATTTTACATCTAGAACTCCAAAAAATCTATTCAAAATAATCTTCCCCTGTAAACGTTATAAATAGTTAGAAAATAATTAAGAAATAGTAACTGTGCAAGGAAGCAGCAGTAAAGCAATTAATTCCTTTTGTATAAATGTTCAGAGGTAAAACCTCAGTACTTAGGTATCTCATTTGAATTTCACGAGAGTCAATAACGGCATAAAATAATTGTGCTGAGAACCACTGAGATTTCAAGGAGGTTCCATATACTCGCAGGTGACGCAAAACGTAGTGTGACGCAGTATTCTTCGAACACATGGGCGTAATGTACCGCTACATTGCCTGGAAGATCTCAATATTCTTGATAATTAAATGCAGAAATGATAAATGTGAAGTACCGAGGCATTCCTTACTGTGTTTATGCATACATTTAAATTCACTTTTGGAACTAAGAAACTTTGGTCTTGACGCTTTACAACCAGTCTCTGATTGGTCGAAATAAATATAACTAAGCCCCGAGAGTAAAAGGTAACACACAAACACACACACACGCACACGCACACTTACACACACACACACACACACACACACACACACACACACACACACACACACATTTTTGGCCTTGCTTAACATCTGAAATCAAACTGCATAGCCAAGCATTATTTCTTGCTTTCCAAGGCAAAGTTCTGTAAACTACAATTCATAACCAATTGATTTAAGTTGTAATGAATATTAGAAAGGCTATTTTAATTATGTGCAGAGGTTTGTATTAGTAATAAAAATAATTTCAAGTTTATTAAGTGCACCTGTGAAATAAAGACATAAAATACACCTGTTTAATAATGCAAATTTTTTGGCACAGTGCCATTATTTTAGATTATATTATAAAATTGCGATACGGCTTTTTATTCTTTGGCCAGTATTTCAACATACGTTTAACTTAAGATATGTTGATAACATAATTATAACCTGCCTCAAGGTCTAAATAATAATAAGTACCTATATGTATTGCACGAGGCTGTTCAAGAAAGACTGAGGCTGAATTCTTTTTCACTGATCTTTGTTGCTCCATTTCCATGTTAACATGGTAATCCCCTCCTACTTGAATGTACCTTTTATAGCGTCTCTTTCAGTCTTCGAACATATGATGCAGGGCATTTTTGTGAGGTCCTTAAGCAGCGCCTCAGCTTCCTTGAGCGGTGCATCAGAGATTTCAAATTGACTGTCCCGGTGCTTTGGCTTTAGTGATGAAACAAATCACATGGGCCAGGATCGGGACTATAGAGTGGATGTGGTGCAAAGTAATCTTGAATTTAGCCAAAAGCAGCATGACTTGGTTTGCAACGTGAGGCTGCGCGTTTTTATGGTGAAGTCCCCACGCAGTCCGATGAAGTTCTGGTCGTTTCCCTGCAATGTCCTTTCTCAGAGCCAGTACTGCATGCTGTTAAATTATTTTAACCAGTTTGGGATATGCAAAATGCAAGCATAGTCTACAAAATGGAGTATTCCTACTAACCTACCAATACCAGAGTGCTGCCGCTTATGAGCATTATATAGAGCTGTCGAAAATAATATTACCACTTAGATGTGGTTGACTGTTATTTGAATAACATAACACACTATGCACACAAGTCAAAATGAAGCTAGTGCCCTCCTTCGACATGTACGCTTTTGTTCTCAATGCATGTATAAAATCTTTGTGTCATACAAGGCATAGCCCGTTCACACATTTCCATAGGTATAGAGCTCACAACTGTTGTTATCCGTTCTTTAAGGTCATTAATGTCTTTGAGCATACATGCGTTCCTTCACCATTCCCCATAGCCAAAAATCACATGGAGTCCAAACTGGGGATCGTGCTAGCCAATTCAAAGGTCCATCTCTTCCAATACAGCGTATACCAAACGTTTCATTGAGGTAATGTTGACAATCTTCATGAATGAGCACAAGAGCACAAGAGAGGATTTTCTGTACTCCAAATGATGCAATTGTTCCGAAATTCTTTATTAATTTGGTAGATTACTTTTAGTAAAGTATGGTTTGTTTATTTTTCTAGGGAATGACACCTGTCTCGTTTAACACTTAACGACTCCGAAGAACTCGCTTCTCTCACCGTCCCGACTTATTTACATAGGTGAGAAAGACGTAGCACGGATTTATCTTGAAATCCACATTTTCCCGAGCTTCTCATAAATGAGACCGCAGTAAAAATATTCTCGAACTATGTGAAAACGCTTTGTTCCGCCACACTCATGGCCATCTCTGTTCTAACCGTTGCATTGTCCTCGGACCACATTTACAGGCAATGGTGTGAGGTAACTTGACTTTGAGCGACTTTGATACCGGCTGCCTTCGGCATCATAATACGAGATGTAAATATTGTGATGCCAAGCACGGTGCACCACAAAGGACAAACGGGGCTAAGCTACTTCACACCACACACAGGCAAACAAAGGCGTTATAAGGACAGGGTGCCTTGTGCGACTGGTTGTGTGTACGTGACTAACAACAATGAATGGGGCAACATAAAGGGTTTCCAAATTATTCGAGAAAGATCTGACTTCGTGATTGCCGGGTGTTTGTGGAACTCGAGAAAGGTCCGTGTGATGTCATCCCCACTATCTAAGGAGGTGAGGAAACAGCAGGGAGTTACACAGTTACAGACATGAGTCGGTCAGTGTGTCTGTGAGTCGTCAGGTCATGAAGAAGTTTCAACGAGTCTCGAGTGATTGTATCGTTGGGGGTGAGTGAGTGTGTTGGGTTTAAGGTGTATCGTTGGAGTTAGTGTTTGAGAGACAGAGAAAGTGAAGAAAGACGGTGAAAGCAGTGAGTCAAAGTTGCGAGAAAATAACAGTTGTGAAAGCGGTGGAATCAGAGCTGAAAAATTAAATGCCATAGCCCGGATTTGGATTACGGAACTTCCGGTTATCGAGCGGCTGCTCTAACCAGTAAGCTACGATGGCCAACATCACAGTATGACATAAATTCCCCGACCGATTCATACTTTTCCGGATAGACCACAAGGGAATCTCACATCAGAGATTAACACCCCAAAGAGGACTTACAATAATAAGTACTTTGGCTTAAGTAACCGTTAGATGGTAATTATTGTTTATTTATGCCAACAAATTTAATGCTGGTGCTTCAAATCCCGGCTATGGGCTTGTGTGTTTGAAAACACCAGCATTTAGTTTGTTGGCATTAATAAAGAATAATAATTGTGAGTTGTAATATCACGAAAGGCTGTTGTGTGTGTTAACGTCAGCAGAAGAAAACTGTGTTTTTGTGCAAAAGTTTGGAAGAAAATAAAGCGAAAAGAAAGTAATTGGAGGGATTTTATCGTTTTGTCACACTGGTGCCAGAAGTTGCATTCGTCGAACTGTCATTTTGTCACAATATTGAAATAACATTAATTACTAACTACAGTGTGGTTCAAGTAGCAAGGTCGCCAATATTATTAATATTGGTGGTGAAAAAGCGACCGATTATCCATTTCTGGAACTTGCAATTCATAATTAGAGAAGTATGGATTAAGTCGTAAGTAAATATCAATAATCACCTCATAAGGGAATCACCCAGACTCGCTATATTATGTATATACATTATCTTTTGTTGTATAATCATGATGATTAGAAATAATTAGCACTGCAGATAAGATATTTAAATGCATTTATGGCAATTATATGCATCTCAGTTCCTTATAAACAAGCAACACGAAAACATCACACGCATCTCACTCGAGATATTGCTTCCGGCCGCCCTTCGAATCCATTCGCCTGTCCATCCTCTCGGAGGGTGCCCCGTCAGGGATATAGGCATAAAAGATCGCCTTTCGGTCGAGGTACTCAGTTCCCCTACGCAAACTGTTATTGAGTCAAGAGATTAAAAGGAAGTAAAACTCCAGGTAAGATTTAAATGAAAAGCTCAACTTTTAAAATGATTTTATTCCATATGTGCAATAAGAAATAAAACATATGTTGGTTCAGTCAATAATAATTAATTGAGGAAAGAAATTCTTCCGAAACTAATAAAGCGTAAACATTTTCATACGCAGAGAAAGGACGGTTTTGTGAAGCCCTGCATTAAAAATCATAACTTCGGTCTACAGTATTATAAAATCAGAACTGTCTTTGAACTTCTGTAAGTAAACGTAAACAACCTGTTGTATCAATCTTGACAATGAACCAAGGGTCTCGGTTCAAAGGACAAATTCGTCACAGCGTCTCCCTCAATATGCGCAATTCCTGCTTCATTCTTCCTTCAAAGCAGGAGATATATACCATTTGTTTCCTTTGTCAAGTCCTGAATTACTGTCACTTGCAGCTCTGATAAAGGCAGGTGTTGTGTTTTTCGTTGTGCTCTAATAACTGGAGATATGAGATCAGTTGGATCTATTTTGAAACCAAACAATTGGCACAGGTTTTCTCTAATTATTCGTAAGGAGATGTCAATGAAATTAGACGTCTAAAGGGAAATCACTGTGTAATAACGACAAATATTTAAATATACGACACAAAATGTCTGTGCTAGAATACTAATCAGTTCAACTGTAGAAAATAAATGAAATTGTGTGTTCATAATCTAATTATAAAGATCTATGTTTCTGTGCAACAGCAAATTGCTATCCATATCTGCTAAAATTTGTTTGAATAATCCACTCGAGATAGCTCCGCTGTAACGTGTCAGGCTCGCATTTGGGAGGTCCCAGGTACGATTTCCGCCTACAGCACACTCTGATGGGTTATTCGTGGTTTTTCCTGGTCAGTAGCTGATTGCTTGCATTCCATAATTTACCTTTCATTCATTGGGTTCCGGTGTATGGCGGTCCCGGACGGATGGCACGGATGCTTGCTCAAATGAAAGAATATTACTCGGGATCACTAGAGGGTTGGTTGGTCAACCGGTCGTTCAGCGCAGCTCCAGAAATGAATAGAATTTCAGTATAGAACTGTTACGGACTTTCGCACGTCTTTGTTATCTATCTGCCTGTGGCCTCTAGCCTCCTGTGATTCCTTTGGTTCATTTCTGCCTCCTGGGACGTGGTAGCCACAATAGATCCATATAGATCACAGTGCGCGAGGTGTGCCCCATCTGTGTATAACCTATAACTATAAACCTATATGCTACAATAAAGTGTCAGGAATAAATCTAAAAAGAAATAGTTTAATTGACAAATCATGATAAATGAAAAATGTCTAAAAATGTATTAATACAAATATTTCACTGTCCTTGATAATCATTTACCTTATGTAAAAAAGGAAAGAAAATGCTTACTCCTTTGTTCAACAGCCTCATTATTTATACGACAAATGGGGGAAAGTAATAGTTTCCAATTCAGGACGTGAAGAAGTTTTTATGAAGCTTCCGCGCTTCAAATTCTATGTATTTACCCATGAGACATTTTAAACATATAAGTAAGATAATTATTTCCCTACACTTTAATTAAGTTCATTGTTGTTTTAATGCTTTGATTTCCAAAGTAGAAAATAACTTTTGTGTGTTTCAGAGGACAGTTTGTCAGCTTACTACATATTATTATAAAAATTAAGTTCAGTACAACCAATAGCGAAATCCATGCACTGAAGGAAGCAAATATTAATTCTTAACATTTCAGTGTAAAACAGCCTTCCCTATCTCGCCCATGCTCTTTTTTCTGATTTATACAACATTCTATTAAATAACGATGAGAGCTATGTTCCTGAAGCTTATGTAGGTTGTTTCTCAAGCTTTCATTTATATTAATACGAATCAGCTTTTTGCACTCTTTGTGTTTTCAATACGATTATGCACATTCATTCATTCATTCATTCATTCATCATTTGTTCATTCGTTCATTCGTTCCTTCGTTCCTTTGTTCGTTCATTCGTTCATTCGTTCATTCGTTCATTCGTTCATTCATTCATTCATTCATTCATTCATTCATTCCTGCATTCCACCCTTCCTCCCTTCCTACGTTGCTCCCTTTCTCCCTTCCTCCCTTCCTACCTTGCTCCCTTCCTCCCTTCCTCCCTCCCTCCTTCCTTCCTTTCTCTCTCTTTCTTTCTTTCATTCATTTTAAGAAAGTTTCTCTTCTAAAACTCGCACAAATAGCTAAGAATACCTCCGAAATGGTTCACTCTACAGCAAATTTAGCAAGATCTATATTTTTGTAAAGTAAGACTTGATCTCTCTCTTACGATTTGCCAACTATGCAAAGTCATCCAGAGTAAATCGGCCTACATGGGCTATGGCCAGAAAATTCAAGATACATAGACACACACGCGCGCGCGGTTCTTTTCGGATTTTTTTTTTTTTTTTTTTTTTTTTTAAATTCCGGGGCCTCAAAACATATATTTCCGCTGAAATCTGGACAGCGAATTTTTGGGCGGAATGCAATACTTCCCCTACTTTAACTATGCATATTAGAGAAAGTAAGAATATTAAGCTTCTGTACGCTTTACGTTAGGAATGGTCGTTGTTTCTCTTTTTCTTTCTTTTCCTTCTTCTAGAAATAATTTTTCGATAAATAATCTTTGCATAAAACAGGTGCAACAAGGTTCAAATGTTTGATGGAAGCAGACAGTAACAAGTTCAGAAGCCATAGTCATGAATGAATGAGCTATTTCTCCATGGTGATAGCAATAAACTCTGTTTAAGAAGGCAAAACGCAAGAATTGAATTATTTCAAGCATCTTCAATCCGATGACGTGCAAGAACTAATTATACGGCTTGGAATATTGCAAGAAAAGTCTTAAGCACAAACTGTAGACCGTAATGGCCTTTGCATTTCCCCCAAAGTTTATTCTGTGTCCTAGTTATTCAAAACCGGCCGAGCGAGATGGCTCCATGGTGACGTGTGAGGCTCATATTCGGGAGGTCATGGGTTCGATTCCCCCGGCCAACCTTCCTGTTCTTTTCCGTATCACCAGGAGAATGCTGGGAAGGATAATTAAATCCCCCGCATTTTTAGCAGACCTGCCGGGGGACCACTGTCAAAATCTATGTGGTTGGTGGCTGCTCGGTGAACCCTGGCGTCGAGATCAAGAATTTCCGGTATACGATAGGTACCCTTACGTCGGCTCGCTGCTCGCCTGGGTTCTCACACGCCCGTACAGCTCTCATTCCATTCCTTCTTCCCAGGGGTGTGACATACAATAGTCTGCATAGCCTTAGTGTGGAATCCCCTCCGTACATACCCTATGCCCTACGCACTTGCCAGCCAGCTGCGGATATCACCCACCCGGGTTGGCCCCAGGCTACTTCGCTTAAGGTCCTGTCGTTTTCTCCTTCATTTGCAGTCCTACAGTGCCCTCAATTAATCATACCTCACCCAGGTAGCCTGGCCAGCCCGAATGGGTGTCATTAGTAGCAGGTTAGCAAGTGTGTAGGGCTAAACTATAATGCAAAATCGTACCTTTCAATTGTTAACGTTTTACGACATTGTGTTAAAACTATTATGCTTGGAACATACGTGCCATAAAGCTTTTGTGTCCAGTTTATCATTGGAAGATGACATTGGAGAGCTGATGCACGGATTTGGTGGACACCTTGTATTGTTATTACTGACTGATTATGTACCTCAGCAGAAACTGTGTAAATTGGCTGTAAACAAACAGATAAAGCTGAATAAACGAATAGTTCTCCCAAAACTGTCTAAGAACGTAAAGAAAGAAATATATAGACTTTGTTACATGTCTGCAGCAAAATGCATCTAGATAGACTCGTTAATTTAGCTGACAGTTTCATCTTTACAGTTTACGCTTCACGGTTTCCATTTATGGCATATGCACAAGGAACAAGCAATAAAATATAAGAGGGCATTAAATATACAAGGCATCTTCACGACCTGCTTTAATGGTCAATCTTGCAAATTACAAGCAAGCTCACCAGTAAGTATTTTCCATATCATATCCTATTGTAGCTTCATCAGTCGGCAAATGCAGCTTACGATAGCCATGTAGTCCTTACTTAAACGGACATATATGATAACCACATACTAAAATATTTATGTAACGACATGTATTTTAATACAAAAAATACCTGCAGTGGTAATAAGTAAATGTTTGAATTTTTGAATGGGTATATCTAGCATTAAACTTCATTTCACTAAACAAGTTATATGCGCTTTCGAAAAGCTATATGCCATTTTGGCAACCAAAATGTTGAATACACACAGTCTTACTAAATACTGTTTTCCTACTGGCTCTTATAATGATACCATATAAAATAGACAGGCTTATCTAAGATAGCTAATTTTAGAATTAGTTGCATGCTTTTGAAATTTGTTAAATAGAAGCTAAAGTTCCACTAAAACTGTTTTAATCCAAATACCTAATCATTATAAAGAACTAACTATCAGTATAATATTCGAGGGCAGTGAGCTCAGATTTGGAGAGATACATTTCATTAAAATGCGGTTTAAAAATGTCATAATTCAAGGCTTCTATTGGGTTATGAGTTTCAGTGGTCAGTCACTAGTTACATTCTTCTGAAACAACGTGTGCTGATGTTATGTCTATTACTAAAATAATTCTCGACTGCTTGTGTTGGATCCTTAACCCTGTTATATCTTGGATCCCTTGAATATCCAAACCGCGAACTTGCATATTTCTATAGTGTCCCACAAGGTGGTTTACAAACTTTGGACATTAAATAATATTAATTTCGCAACGTTCCAAATTATTTATTGCACCAAATGAAAGACGTTTTTACCATGTTCCACATTAAAATAACATGCTTATAAAATCCTTCTTAGTAATGGGAGTTGAAATGATGAATTTTGTGGTTTTGTTTCCAAATTTAGGTTTTACTTCCACACGAATATTTAAGGTATTCCGCTCATTTTGGTATTAGTTTTATAGAGGTGCGTTAATTGTAAATACATTAAAATTATATTCAAAATAAAGCTGCATAGGTCTTCTCCTCTTGTTTAACTGTAATTTCTGAAGAACTAATGATTTTGCACACATATGCTCCATTATCTCTGAAAGTTATTGGTGTAATGTGCTGAAATCCTTATCACACATTTGCAACTAAATAATCTTTATATTAATGAAAAGGGTTTTATGTACCAGGCATACTAGTTAGTGTTTTCAATTTTAAACCCCTTATATTTCAATAAAAATCTAGGCATTGTGTTAAAAAATCATAACTTTTCTTCTGATGAAGAAAATGTGTCTTAGTTTCATCAGTCCACTGTAACAATACCTCTACACATGTCCTTAAAATTCAGATAAATATTTAAATGGTATTCTAGATGATGGGTCACTTATTAACATTGGAGAGATTGGGCATCTCGACTCCCCTTAAAAAAAAAGGTATCTTTTTGCAAATTTTGATCCCAGCCATTGAGGTTCAAAAGGTGTAAACTCCTTTGCAGGACACTGTATAACCGGGTATTTTAAGTTTCTTAAATGATGAAGAGCGTAAACAGTGGGAGAAATTTCTATTTTGAGTAGTGTTTAACGTCCGCATTTACTATTTGCGGCACCACAGACTGGTGATTCGTGGAATGAAGATAGAGCACCAGTGGAGTAAGATGGTGGGGAAAACTGGAGAAGGCGGGGAAAACCCGCTCCTGCAGCGCCTTGTGCACCACAAATCCCACATTTGGTCGCCTGAGATCGAACCCGGGCCGCTTTGGTGAGGGGAGAATTGTCAAATCACTCTGTCATAGTGGGAGAAAATGGCATAACATATAAATGTAGTACACTCTTTATAATGCACTATTTAGCTCTTCGCTGTTGTATATTTAACTCGAGCAAGGAAATGATTTGGTGACTCCAGCCTTCTTGGACTTCACTTTCCATGCGATCTGGGTGATCGTCAATTTGTCTAGGAAGCTTTCTGCCCTAACGCATTCCATTCCAGGCTAAGTGCTAGGCGAGGAAATGGAGCCGAAGTAGCTTTCTACAGTTAGTATCTAACCATACTCTAGGGAGCGCCTTTCGAAAGGGTTCCGTTCTTTTCACCCATGTCCCACTATTTTAAGTAATATTGAACTCCGGCAGAGAGCTTCAGTTCATCCTTCTTTTGTATGAAACATTTCATTTACAACCTTTCTTTGTTATCAATTGTAAAATGTAAACCCCGCGCGACAGCCCACGAAGGGCCAAGGCCCGCTGCGTTAGGTTACCTTTAAATGTTGGTATTGCCGGATCAGAAAATAGGTTCATAATGAAATAAACGGTTGAAATGGAACGTGCATTCTTTTCTTCCTTCCGCTATATCCGCTCCAATATTACTAGATAAAGCATGGTTGGATTGAAGTTGGCAGCCTAGTGTTGACATCGTGAAATTAGGAAATTTACGAATACGTTGACTTTATCCGAAGACCTGCATTGTCGTCCATAATTTTGGTGACGATAGTGCTACTAGTACCTATTTTTTGAAAAAAATGAGAAATTGATAATTTTGAGATTTTTCAGGGATGAAATAAAACGATTAACGGCATGCCCACCACTCTATACCCTTTTTCAACATTCTTTTTTATACTCCGGATATTCCATGTTCCAAATGCAAGGTCATTTCTTCTTTAAACAAGCCCATGTTAAAGTTGTTGGTCTCCATGCCGATGCCCACTACTAAATTTTGCATTCATGTGAAGACGACAATGCAGTTCTGTGCATCTTAAAGAGCTCATTAAACACGCGATATAAGGGGGAACTTCGAATTATGTCTTGACTGGGAGTTAGCCAAAATCTACCGTTATTACAGAGAAGCAAGCTAAGATGTTTCCAGTTAAACAACTGCACTTCAACTAATACTATTGAAGTAACGACTAGTCAAATCATGGTCAAATCTGCCACTATGTGTGGGACAGAGATACTGCGGTTGTAAGTCCCACAAGAGAAGCTGTCCTCATACCAGCTAAGGTGCTGTTGCGAATGAGCAGGAGGGATCTTATTTGGAACATCTTTGAGCTTCCAATACATCACATTGGAAGCCGCTACAGCGACGTAAGCCACCCAACCTACTGCTTAGTAACCATCCGAGTCACGCATTACGCGTGAACAGCAACCTCGTAACGCGTATTAGCTGATGGTTCACTGGCTCTAATTGCTATTAGGTAAAATGGATGTGTATTCTGCGAGATTCTAAGAACTGGTTAAAAAATTTGAATCGGATTTGAAAAATGCACTACCATGGCCAGAATTCGGAACACGAATCCCCAGTCTATCAGGTCGATGTCTTTCCATTGAACTATCGTGATAAAAGCTTGGAATACAGGTTGAAATTATCTAATCTGATTCCTGTATTCACAGCAGATCTTTTAGGCAATTTCAGGCAATCTGAAATATTCTACCAGAAAGACAATTTACAATACAGCAGATCTTTGCAACTTTTAAACTGATTTGTTCACAACCCACCAGAGTACATCATAATCAACGGCTCACGCACAACCTTCACCATGAGACCTTCATTGGCACTCGACTGAAGCCTGAGAACACATCTGATTGTATCAACAATTGAAGAAGTGCTTGTTTTATGAATAGAAATAAATCAGGAAGACATGTGGATGCTATAGATGTAGTAAATGCTCACGTTTTACAACAGTATGTAGCTACTGGAAACCAGTATGGGGCATATAGTGCCAATAAAGTACCAAGGCGTCTGGACGAGACAGCAGTACACTGTGGCACATTCTAAAGAAGTGAATAAGGTTAGCGTTTATCAATAAATTTCGCTTCTTCAGACAGAAATAGTGCGACAGAGTTGAACAAAATCATTTTTCGTTGTATGTTACTACCGAGATAGGCAGATGCATTAATTTTATATTCCCTACTGAATTTAAAACTTACATCTTGGATATTTAGTTACGCAATTTCCTCAATTCGATAGCACATTTAAAACAAATTATTTCTGTGGCTTCAGAATGTCTCACAATAAACAAATTGGGGATTAAGTGGCTAATTAACGACGTTAAGGATTGTGAAGTACACATTTAAATGTACTTGTTGAGACACACACTTTATGACGTTGAAACATTTAAATTAATCCATATTCATGAAGGAAATGGTATTCATAAACAGGAACATGATTTTTACCAAGTAATTTTCCAGAGTTTTACCTGTCTACAATATCATTTATTTAATCAATTACAAGAATTAACAGAAAGGAAAAAGTAGTCTTGAGTCCGCCATCTAACAGATAGTCTACGATCTGAGATTTGAGTACCGGTTCACATATTGTCCGTGTGTACCATCACTTGCAAAAAGTTTTGTCCATCTCCTCATACCACATCAATAGCTTTTCATTGCTACAGTTACCAAACCTGAATTTGTACCAGTACCTTTATCTTTCTGAAATGATTTCAAGAGATAAATATTAAAGAATATTAAAAAAGGAGTACGGTAAATTTGCAGTGAGTGAGTGTAAATGAGGCACGTTTGGAGATCTAGCTGCATCATCCTGTAGAGCTAAGATTGTAGGTTGTCGAGTGCATCCGTTACGCCTTATTTAATATAGACTGAGACTACCGCCAGCATTTTTTGTACTTAACAATACAAGAGGTTTAAGAAATTAGAACAGCATGTAGCTGTTAGTATGACATGATGGATTCATAAGGAACCAGAATTGTTAAAATATGAGATGATGTTAACCTAGGCTGTTGTCCAAAAGGTATTCAGGTATGAAGTGATATACCGAAATGGTAATTTACATTAGTGCAATACAGGCCACATCAGGAACATATAAAAAAGCTGAAAGTGCACCCACAAGATCTTCTGCATTCAGTCTTGTGCAAAGTATTCTTAAAAATGCTTATTTTTCTATCGAAATAATGAGTTGGGAGGTTGTAGAAATTGTTTTATTACTTACATATTTCCTAACAAGTACAATGAGAATAGGAGAGGTTTAAGTGATAGTGAGATCTTTAAACAGCCTGGTGGCTATATGATGGCCTTGAAATTGTATTTTATTTCCATGGAGACTTCCTATTTTAGAAAAATATACTATAAAATTTAAACCAGAAACAAAGAACATCTCGAAAATAGTTATCTACACAAAAAATTCATTTTACACACATTGTGTACTTTAACGATATCTACACTCTTTGAAAGGCAAGATTTTGTCTATCTCTTACGCTTTACCGGGTGCAAACGTTGTCCAAAATGAAGAGGAGTTCAGAGACTATTCGCAGAAAATTCAAGACATACTGTTCATAAAAACATCTAGATGTGATGTTTTAATCACAGTCGCTACAGGAATTTTGGAGGAAATCAACATTTTTGAAAGCTTTTCCATATAAAGAGTGGTTTGGGGTGGAGAACTTTCTGTAAAATATTCATGTTGCATCTTTGGAGGACTCTAAACTTAAATACTAAAGTTGATTTTGAACCGATTTTTCGATTTTGAGCTATGCTGTTCACACCGCACACATACTTTTTTTGTAAAAATTCTTTTTGTGAGTTCAGAGGCTTCAAAACACATATTTTTGTAAAAATCTCTATTACTATACATAATAGAGGAAGCAAAAAACAAAGGAATATAAATGAGGGAAACTGAAAACTACTTGAATAAGGTCTTTTGTCCAATGATGTCAGAAAGTTAATTTTCAAAACATTCTCAAATATAGAATATGCTAAATTTGAGTTACTCTATTCATATACATTTTGTTTCATATAGGTTTTGAAATGCTGTATACAAAGACTTGTACAAATTACGTTGTCATTGTTAGAAGTTGACTAAAATCATGATGGTTTGAGGATATCTACGATGCTTCAGTATAACAGCAGATCAAACTGACTACACAACAAATGCAGAAATTGGTATAATTATATGAAAGAAACGACTCCATAGGCGCTGCTTGACTACCTGCGATCAGATAAACAATATACGCTGGTCTCGCCTGCATGTTTGTATAAAATGTACAAGAGAAGCAAAAAACCACGGTTGTCACTGGGCCATGATTAATATGCAGAAGTCTATTAGAGAGGCGCAAGCAACTAATTACAGACCACGAACAAGCACTCGTAGGGGATTAATAAATGATTGCAATATGTGCTATGTCTTATCGTAGGAGTATTTAGGTATTTAAACTGAAACACGACGCGCCTCAGCTGAACAAGATGAGGACATTTTTCATCCCAAGTACTGCAATATCCATTGCAAACTCTAATATAGAAACTACATACTTTAATTGTTTTAGT
Organism: Tenodera sinensis; assembly: GCA_030765045.1. Taxonomy (NCBI): domain Eukaryota; kingdom Metazoa; phylum Arthropoda; class Insecta; order Mantodea; family Mantidae; genus Tenodera; species Tenodera sinensis. The sequence continues at coordinate 97,369,043 of CM060964.1, read as the reverse complement.
AGGGTTTAATGCCCGTTCTTATTGTACACCTACGGCACCGCAGACGCTGAGCACTGGAAATCAAATGATAACTGGGAAAAGAAATTTGTAGGTTATGAGGACTGCGGAAAACCACAAACAAGCATCAGTCAGAGAGGACGGTTCTAGCAAGATCTAAACAAAGAATCTGCCGTTCATAAATCCAAGCCTTAACCATCTCGACCACTCAATACTTTAGTTTAACCTGGTTACCAAGTAAGCAACTATACCAAAACATACACAAACAATTTTGCTCTGTTTATATGCAATATCCTAACCCAAAAAATTTAATGTTACATTCATAAGACCTTCTCCACCCACTATCGATTATTTTTTCAAAGCTTCTATAAAATTTTCTTACGAAAACCTAAATTTCTATATATTTAATGTTATTCGAGATAACCATTTACAGAAAAGGCTTCATTACACGTGTCTTTGTGGGCATAAAGGGATAGGGAGAGCTGGATTGAAAGGCAAATGTTTAAAGGTGGGTCACTTCAAGCTGGCCTTGAAATTCCATACACTTTCCATGAGATCACGGGAAACTACGGAAAAACTTCTCCTACAAATAAAATAACCCCGCGGGGCTAAGGCCCTTTCCGGGCAAAGGCCAACCACCCGGTCGCTGCGTCCCCCACCTCTTTCTACCACAGGTGTCATGAGTGGGATGCGGCACTGGAGATGGAACGTGGTCATCGCCTCGGTCCCCTCCGGCCAGTTATGTGCTCTTCGCAATCAAGAGCGGCTACTTCTCAATCAAGTAGCTCCTCAATTGGCCTTTCAGGTACTTAACGAGGCTAAGTGCACCCCTAACGAGGTCTCCCGTAGGAGAAAGACCATACGCAGGTACCGGGAATACAACACAGGACTCCCGCTTGATAAGCAGCAGTGCCACTCCCGGGCTAAGGATACGACCACAAATGAAATTATTTAACATAAATTGTATGTTTCAGGCCCCTAAATTTCTTGCTTAGTACGTTTTGTCTATCCCTTAAGGTTTATCAGTTATACATATTTATGCAAAATTACCACTAATGAAGAGGACTCCATAGGCTCTCTCTGAACATTGAAGATAGAAATGCTGTTTGTTATACAAATATGTCAAATATATGGCATTCTAACCAAAGTCTCCATAGCAACCCTTGAGAAACTAAAATACACCGAAAAAAGTCCATGTAGAGGGTAGTTTGGGCTGGAAGACTTCCTTGAGGAATCTTCGTGTCACATCTTTGGAAAATACTGAACTTAAAACTACGTTTTGTATTTGCTTGAGTTTCGTGTTTGAGTTATAATATTCTCAAAGACATACATAGACACGCACATGGATGTTTATCTGTTTTTTTTTTAATTTAGGGGCCCTAAAACATGGAAATATATACTTTTAAATTTCTAGTAAGCCGATACACATAATTAAATAATTGAGGTTCAGAAGATAGCTGATTATACTAAGAACAAGCATGTTAGTCTCTGGTTCCCCGGCTCCCGAGGTCGTGAGTTCAGACCCAGCGGAAGGCGATCGATGTTTTCGGGTTTAAAAATCCTTGGAAGTAAAGCTGATGGTTCCGTGTTGTGGATTTAAGGCTCGTAAAGGACTTTAAGTCTGACAAAAGGGCCCATGAGCAAAATTTAGCTACCTTCGCACCCATTATAGAATGGGATGCTCAGAAACCAGCAGTTAAAGTGCGTCCATAAATAAAAACGACCTTTTTTGCAAAAAGTCATTTAAAGAAAGCAAGATTTGAAACACAGACCTCTTGTACCGTGTCAGTACAACCCTGGACGTCAAAGTATAAGCAATTTTGTCTGTATTTATCGTTGGTGGCATTATAAGTGACAGCTGTGGACAATTATTACATAACATGAAAGGATGAAAATGTTCACAGTCTGGTCACCATCAACTATATTACTATTTATGCATAACGCATTATTTAATGTCCCATTTGCACTGCTGCCAACTTCTGGGGACGGAAAAGGTGTAAAACACTGTTTAACTCTCCATTTGTCCAATGCCCCAACTTCTCAGTATTTGCTTAGCCAACACAGTCATTGGACTATTAGAGAGATATGCCCAACTATTGCGACAGTTTTTCTCAAACACGTGCAATATGTACAGGTTTTAAATTGTAATAGGAACGTGGCAAACAGAGAATTCAAGTTGTATGTCAAAATGAGAAGATGCCGTAAACTTTCTAATAGAAGCAGAACCAGGCAAGCCGTTCCAATGGAGATGCAGTTAATGCTCAGCGGGGAGATTTTATGAATTGGAGATACGACCTTTGGTTCGATGGGTTTTCTTTTCATATCCCGCCTGTCGAACTGGTAGCGTAGACATTCGTTACGAGTCTCGCAGCGGGAGACCCCTTGTCCGAATGGCCGCTCGACTCTGCTTGGCGTTGTAGAAGCGGAGTGTTATGACTCACATGTTAAGATGACTTGAAGCAATACCACGAATATTCTTCTCTAGTGTTTATGTACATCCATGAAGCTGGAACAACCTCTGCACTAACCGCGTGCAACTTGCAGCAGAACTGTAAGATGCTACCTTCTGATACTGTTGCAAGCTGCATACTCCAACTGCCTTCGATTTTCTCTCGTGTATCGTTTCACAGAATTTGTTGCATAATTAGCTACAAATCATAAAGATAGACATTGTCAAATAAAATCTATAACTAAAAATTATTATACTTGTAACAATTTCCTAAGGGGAGACTAAACTATGTAAAACTCCCAAAAAATTACATTTACAGCCTATATGCACTCATGCAAATTGAAATTTCCTCTTTAAACTACATCTTCACGTTGGGAACAAAATAATATACCTTAGGCAGATTCTTTTAAAACCTTTTGCTAATGATTGGCACAATAAACTAGAAATATTTACACTTAAAAATACTTTTGGGTAACCATTAACATATATATCGTATACTGACATACAAACATTGTGTGAATAACGCTGTAATGCATTTCTACCTTAATACGAATGCATTTAGTCAAAATTTAATGTTAAAATGTGGTGCAAAGTCTAAGAGAAAATTGGCAACGTAGCGTTAACTTAAAATTGTGACTAAATTCATTCGAATTAAAATAAAACGGCATTACATTATTATTTGCAGGGTGTTTGCGTGACAGCAAAATAATAAACAATTTATATCCATTCGTCAAGAAGCTAGATGGCTCTAAATATTTGAAATATGTGACGCTTTTTTTTCCTGCGAAATGGTTCTTTATTGACAATAATCAAATTGTTTTGGACATATTTGTTACACTCATCATGTAGAATCCCTGGTTAACGTATTGCCGAAGCACTACGTTCCACCCGGTATTATTTCAAATGTGTTGCTTCTATAAAATTATATAGATGGTTCAGACTTTAATATACCAAATGGTTTCTCTAAGCATGTACAATGATATGAAACTCAAATTGTCAAGTAAACTGGCTCTTTTCGTCCGATATGACACAATGTTGGAGGACGTTAATTAAAAAAAAATAATAATAATAATAAATAAATAAACTGGCTCTTTAAACAGTCAGTAATTTTGAAATTCAAAATTTCTTTACCCACTGAATTTTTGTTTAAATGCCTACAGGGTTTTTGTGACTTATTTTAAGACCATGGTTCTTGGTTCAGAACATTTTTAGTGCCATAAGCTTCAAAATGGCGTATGAATGAGGTCCGTAGTATAATTTTAACAGTACTTCCTTGGAATTGAAGAAGATAAAGATCTTGAAAATTTTAATTTCCAGAAATATTGAAAAGAAGTTTCTAGAATGTTATATGAAAGTAAACGCACTCGTAGTAACATTGGCATGAAAACAATACATTTTTTTAAAACCAGAAAGTCAGGGCTATTATATGGCATACAAATAAAAAATTTGAAAACTTCGAAAAAATAGCCATTTCCAACATGAAGATGTACTTTAATTTGACATATAGGTTTGTACTATATGCCACCAGCCAGGTCCGGCTGATTAATCAGTCCTTATAAGTGGACGGCTGGCCAACCACAGCGCCTCCCGCACATAGTTGTATTTTAAATAATATTTAAACACGGTAGCGCATCTGCCATTTTGCACTGTGGACTCTGCACCAAAAGCTCCTCACAAGGATAGTAGTTTGGTAAATTTGTGCCGAATTTGAAGAGGAATTTTAGCTGTAAGAATACTACCGTGAAATATGGCAGCTGATATGCACATGGTTTCTTTCTTTGTACTTACCCACATACATACACGCAGATATACCTATATTGAGTTTATGTGAAAGTTTGCTTTGAATCTTTTTCTATGAATGATGTTTACTGGTATGAATGACGCGTTTCCTCAGAAACTATTGGACATAGACAAATTATATTTTAGGATGATAATAGCAATTTATAATTGCTGTTGCGGATCTACAGTTTGTTCACCAGCTGATGGTCCCTGGCAGGAATGCAGCCAGTCAAGACGTCAGTAAACAATTCCAGGTAAACAGCGATATCTAAAGCAGGAGTCACGTATTTTATCGCGCTTACAATGATGGTGCCAACCTTGGAATGTGTATTCACGCTAGATTAAAGCAAATAATTCGCTCAAAATAGCGGAAATTAAATGTTATTTTCAGCTCATGGAGTATGTTTAGCTTATAAAACGTAAACCATATTTTAAACTAATCCACCTTTCTCCAATCCATCATTTTCTGCCTTTTCTATATTTTCGAAAATCTTGCCTGTCTGTTTCGGTCTTAAGTGATATATCCTCGAGCGTCATATCATGCAATTCCTGTAAAAATAAGTCACCTGTTCCATTTCTTTAAGTATTCGCTTTGGATTTGTTTGTTTCAATCATACTATAAAGATCTGTTTTACCCATATAACTTTCACTCTGATACTCTTTGTTCTGTAACAACAATATCACTGGAGATTTCACAGCACTCCTAGGCGGAAGAGTATCTGCTTCTACATTAGTTTTACCATTACATCCGACCGATAACTGTATGTTTAGCAGGTTAAAACAAATGAAGGTTGCTGAAGCTATCCTGCGAGTTGTCCAAGCCTGCCCGACAACGAGGATGTACAGCATATTGCCAAGGTCTTTCAGATTTCTGTATGATATACTGAGGTGTGTGTAAAAGCATTGCTGTCTAAATAAGTGAAATGTGTTAATATTGGAGCTTTTGTAGGTATTTAGTATTGCCAGTGGTATTAGGATTACACTCAGTCCAGAAAATGCTCTGGATATTTCCATATTTGGTTGATTCCGTCGTTCTTGAACTGGTAGTTCAGATAGTTTTACGGCACGTGCTATTTCCATAAATTTAATTTCGGGATTCGGGCACTTTTCCGATTTTGTATGAAATTCCTGATGAAAACTGTTTGAGATTTTTAAAGGATGGTGCTCAAAAACTAGCTAGTTCTTGAAGCCTAATCTCGTGCATTTTCATGTTCACCATTGACGGTTGATACAAACTGAAAAAAAAGGATGCGGTTTGGTAATCTGTGAAATCAAAATATAAAAGGAGCTGTACATTGTCTAACGCCGTATAATACAAAAAGAAACAACCAATTTCCAGAGTTTACGCCGAACAAAATTACGAAATTGTTCTCGCATTGCAGTCACTTCAGTAATTATACTAAAAGAACAAAATTGATTTCATCCTCGCATTGTAATGGCTTCAGTGATTGTAGTAAAAGTACAGAAAAGTTATCATGACAACAAACATTCGTTAACCTCAATTAAATCAGCGAAAACCAATCAGCATTCGAGGTATTATTGAAGATATCTCTTCAATATATTTACTGCAGCTCATTCTAAAGAGTGATATTTGAAGTTTGTCTGTCTATCTGTCTGTCACGTTAGGGATTCCAGCCGATGGCTTATTGTGCGTCAGACCCCCGGAGGAAGGACAATGAAAGTACCCCACAGGCAGCCAGAGCACATCACAGGCAGAAGTACAACTACGGTGGGTCGCTAACAGGTGCAGGCTAGTTCTTCGGGCCGACGGAGTTCCAGGTTGCCACAGAGAGCCCGCCACCAGCCAGGTCCGGCTGATTAATCAGTCCTTATAAGTGGACGGCTGGCCAACCACAGCGCCTCCCTTCAGCCGAGCACCGTATTTCGAGAGCACAAGCAACACCGTAGCGCAGCCCACCGGTGATTCCGCTGACTCTTATAACCTGGAAAGATCGGATAGAGGGAATGAAATGAAAGGAAGTGAAACGGGGGATATAAGGTAAACAAACATCCTTTCCATCATTCGCCTTAGTAACCCAGGAAAAACACGAGAAAACCCAAGGTCAGGAAGGTAGTCCAAGGGAATCGGACCCACGACTTCGCAAATGCGGGCCACAAACGTTACTGCCTGAGCCATTCCGCTCGGTCATATTTGAAGTTATAAATGGGTTTAAGTTTCTGGCTATACACTTAGACGGAATTACGTTAAATGGAATAGTTTTTCATTAATTTGATGCCCCCTTTTCCAAGGAGTAACAGAAGATTTAGACATCTTTGAGGTGTGTTTAGTTAAAACGTTTTATACGTACCCCTTGGTTTTCGATATTATATATTTAGTTCATTATTTACAAAATCAAGGACTTGTCACAACGGGGTAATAATGTTTATCTCTCTGGGCTATAATATCACCAGTTTAGGTATAATACTGTAGACTCATTCATTAAAACATTCTCCTTTTCGATAATTCCAACTTCTCGGCTTACCTTGCATTTTATAACGTCTCTTTGGAACTATCAACTGACCATCAATTCAGTCCCGTCATCTACAAGAACTTCATACAAGTTTTTATCTAATTTATGTTTTTAAATGAGCTTGGAATAGTCAACCTTATCTGTTAGATGACCTGTAGCTTGTTTGCCCTTAACTCTCTTTTTCGTTCTCAGCAAAGAACCTCTTCTTAACCATTAACACTTTTAGATGTCTAATACCCATTATCTGTCAGGCACAGATTTAGAACCCGTAGGGTACAATTTGCCTTGGTAAGTATTACGTGTTTTTTACTCACTCTGCAAAGATGTGGGATAGAGCATTCCGGATAATTTACTGCATCATTTTATTCATTTATTCATAATCCTCAGATACCTCTGGCAGTTAATGGCAACAATTACAAGGCTACAAAATACATTAATATGTATTGCTCAGTGTTATTCAAATACAGAGGTTAGCTTAAATATTTCTTACATAGACTATATGCCTATTTGCCTCTGCATTATTAAAGTTTGCCCGCTTTCGCGGAACTGAATATGTACCTCTTATAAAGATATAAGTTTCTTTCATATGGCAACACCCACAGCAATAATTCCTCGTTTTATAATGTGTCAGATTATTATCGCTTCCAAAATATTTCGACAACAATATTATTTTGCAACATAAACCGTTATGCCCGTGCCAAAGGTAAACGCCAAGATGACATGTTTTACAAAGATCGTTTTAATGGTATATCATTTTTCTCGCTGACCATAGCCTGAAGCCAAAGAAACCCGCTTCGCGTGTGCAGCCTTAATTTTGCAAGGGGCACAGGTTCATAGCCTCGTAACACAATACTTACACGGCGCTTCTTTAAAACAGACATACAACATACTTCTGACTGTTTAGTACGACGTAAATACGTAGAACATGACTTGTAAATGACCTGTCTTTGTAGACACGTATTCATTGCGACACATCTTCTTTCTCGAGGTCATCATGTGTTCTGAAATGACAATCAGGTCTTTAAACTGAATGTTCATCTTCAGTGAATAACTTCAACGAGGGAGAACCTGTAATATAGTATAAATATACCGGATGTAAGGTAATCTTCGACCATACGTTAGCCAGGTATTCTACACGAGTGTAACAAATACGTCCAATACAGTTATTGTCAATCAACAGCTGTTTCGCCGAAAAAAATAATAATTTGAATCAAATATTTGGAACCATTTAGCTTCTTGATGAACGGCTATAAACTGTTCATTTTTTTTTAATTTATTTATTATTTGAAGTCGCTTCAACATAAAAGTCATATCGCGACTAAACATTGAGGAAAAAAAGGAGGAAACATATCATGAAGTTTACAACGGTTCATTGTTTCATTAGCTGTCGCGTAAATATTGTGTAAACAATTCTCTAATGTCTTTTAAACTCAATTTGAATGAATTTAGTCACAATTGAATGTTATCGTAACATTGCTATATATCTCTTAGGAATTAACCTTTGCATGACATTTTAACATTAAATTGTAACTAAATTAATTCTAATTACGGTAGAAATGCATTGCAATATTGTTTATACAATATTTTTGCGACATTTAGTGAAATAATAGACCATTTATATTCATTCGTCAGGAAGCTAGATGGCTCCAAATATTTTCCACCCGGTATACGCATGCCTGGGTTGTTGCATTAGTAATGGCAAACTATTTATGTCTTCGAAACATGAGGAGCTAAGCTCGAAGACTGTCATATTCTGGACTGTAATTCCAATACTCCATATAACACGCGAAAATGTTAGGATGCTACCGGCCGTGCTACTAGTCGGACATAGATAAACACACCCTCATTCCTTATTATTGAAGAAATACAACATTCAGATAAGCAGTGAGTGAAAGGCATCCAAACTGTTGAATAGTGGAATGAGATCTTGAAATATGCATCTGTCAACATCCTCCATTATAACGCTACAACACACATCACACATCCCATTATTGATCTTTTCCAATGTTGGAGGTATTGAAACCCCTGAGCATTCTTTCAGACAAGGAATACTTTGCATCATATTTTTAATGTAATTCTGTGTTTATTTGGTTTTGGAGTATCTCTTGTATCTGGACCCAGTCTGGTACTGCGAATGAGAAACATGTACCAGTAGCCTCCAAGCGCATATAATGGCTCTCCATTATTGTGACTTTATCAGTAGACTTTGAATAGTAGTCATAACTTGTAAGTTTACTCGTATATGTGTGGTATAATTAAAGGAATATTCTCCAGTAGCATTTATTTACTCCTTTAATGGTTCCTATAATGTTTATTGTAACCGCTATAGTCCACAGAGTCTGAGGATAAGTATTGACTGAAGTTAATATATATATTGAAGATTCAGGTATCCACCCTTGCAAAATATGGAATACTGGGAGTTAGCAATTGACCTCTTGGTACTCAGACCTGCCACTTCCAGGTTTACTGTCAGGATTGTGAATTAAAACAGCAGGAATAGGAACAAGTTGTAGTTTTCTTCCTCTTTTCATATCGTTGTCATTTAGATTTCCGCAGATTTTTACGAGCATGGTATTACTGAGAATTCATATTGTTAAAACTTTCAGTTGAATGAATATTTAGGAAATTACACCAATTTTTCTATACTCTTACTGGTGTACAGAAGAACTTATCACGAGAATCCCTTTATGTTTCTCATTTAAAACATTTCTACAGATCGGGAGATATGAAATAACATGTTATTGTAGTTCGATTAGCAAGTCTTATTGTATAGATACTCTAGAATGAACTAATACTTCCAAACTTAAGAGAATCGTATTTTGATTACCATGTCATTTTTGTCCTAGCAGCTGCTTGACCATAGTGCACTTGTCCACAAAATTAATATCCTTGCCTAATCCCTATCAACACAATACAAAGCAAATGGATGGTCATCATTTGCTTAGAGCAAAAGTACAACCGCCTAGCTGAAACTCAAGTTTATTTAACGGACTACCAGGAGCACTGGTAAATGTGATTCTATAGACACACTTAAATTAGTGTACTACACATATTGGAACTCTAGCACGGAATATGGAATTTCATTTTGGGGCAATTCAGTAGAGTAAACGAATATTCCTCATGCAAAATAAGGTTATCAGAATTATTTTCAACTTTCATAGCAGACGTTCATGCAAATAGTTTTTAGAAGACTCAAGATATTAACCTTATCCTGCATTTATATATTTTCGACTCTAAAATTCTTTATATTCAATCGAAGCATATTTATAACAAAACAATAAAATTCATGAAATAAATACAAGACAAAAGAGCAATATCCATCATGCCAGTGGAAAACGTTCTTGCTTCCAGAAATATGTATACTATGAAACCATAAAATATTTAATGCTCTTCCTAATTAGTAAATACCCATTATGTTAATCTTATAACTGCGTGACATTGCCAAAACTCTCTTAGAAATTACACTTTGCATGACATTTTTATACTAAACTGTGACTAAATTCATTCGAATTAAGGTAGAAATGCATTATAGCATTTGTTTACACAATGTTTGCGCGACAGTTAGTGAAATAATAAGCCATATATATCCATGCGTCAAGAGACTAAACGGTTCCAAATATTTTACAGGACTTTTTTTTCAGCGAAGGTTCCTTTATTGGAAATAATTGTATTGGACATATTTGTTACATTCATCATCTAGAATCCCTGGTTAACTAATGATCAAAGCAGTACCTCAATCCTATAGATTGTTTCTGTATTTTATAGTTGCACATAATTTGGTAAGTTATTAATTTAATGTGATAACACTTGGTAAGTAGTTTAATTAAATATGTGAATTGCTGTGTTGCCTAAACGCCGAATTTTGGTGAACGTTGACGGGATGCCTGTTACCTACCGGTCTGTCACCTCATAGTCCACAGGTAATAATTATTCTGAAAGTTCGCCCAGATTCATTGTACCTTAAGGTTCTTTTTAATGCCATTTGTAGTTGTCATAGAACGTTTACATTATATCTCTGTTATGCGTTCTAGTTGTTCTTTCTTTAATAGTTCCACAGGTACATTTGATTTTGATTTGTATATGTTATATATTTCATCATCCTACTTCAAAATGTAACAACTGTATTTTAGTTCTTCATATTTTGAGTGTATTTGTTTAATGCACAAATTTCAAACGTTGTTTTGCTTGGGGAACATTTCCTGTGACAGCAAACAGAAATAAACAGGTATATAAATAAACAAACAAACAAATAAATAAATAACGACGAGTTTCGACGAAGAAGAACCAGATGAACGGAACGATTTGAAGAGGATAATAATACGATAGTGATAACTGATGCATGCGGTTGATCTTTCTCACGCAATTTTAGTCCACAGTTTGCGTGACTTCCGTAAACAAGTAGCTTCCTGCTTGACATTGCAGTGATTTTCCAGTTGATAGTGTCACTCTTGCAGCTACACGTGTAAATAAGTTGAATATTAATTGCAGCACATTCAGACTGCAATGTGACTGACAGGACGTTAGGCATTATGACACACCAAATTACGTTTTATGGAAAGTTACAAAAACCGTAGGCTACCTCACAACTTCCAAAATGCACTTTTGTCTTCAGTTTTCAAAACTGTACTTAAGCTTACTTTGAAACATTCATCTTTAATCCTGCACCACAAATGTGTACACTTAAACTACAGAACTTGGTGAAAATTACAAGCTAGGTCTAAGTGGGAAGCGCTATGGCTGACACAAAATTTAATGGCGGGTGGCTCAACACAACATCTAATTGCTTAAATAAAAATATACATCAATTGACCAAGGACGAAACTAGTGAAGTCTCGGAGAAAGTAATAGGCCACTCGCGCCAGAGAGAGAGAGAGAGAGAGAGAGAGAGAGAGAGAGAGAGAGAGAGAGAGAGAGAGAGAGAGAGAGAGAAAGAGAGAGAGAAAGAGAGAGAGAGAATGTCACATTCAAATTATTTTTCTATCTGTTTCATGTTAATCGAAGTAAAGTTTTGCAAATACTTCACTACATATTTAGTAGCAGGCACAGAAAGCGAATTTAGTAAAATGCAAGGTTATCATGATTACATAACGACACCGTAGCTTCTCCTTATTTTCCTCTCTTTACTCCTCTCCAATTACAGGAGTATTCATGCTATTGGTTGGACATAGTTACAACCAATGACACGTCGGCGTAAGGGAACTATTAATTATTTATGATGGGATACTAATTCGTTACTCATTAAATTACAACTGTTGCTTGTTTCGTAGCGTTTGGTGCACATCAGAGGCTACATGTGGCCAGATTATTGGTCTATGGGAAGCTGATAACACAGTTCGACAAGTTTTACAAGCTGTGTAAATTCACAGAAAAGTAATTAAATTTTAATGTCACCGCAGAAAGGCGGTTTAGGCATAGGTATTAGGGCAGAACCTTTCATTTGACAACACAAGCTGTATTAAAAGACAAAATCTCTAGAGCTACTTGATACGAATTTTAATTGCTGTATAAATGTGGGGAAAATTGTAGAAGGATTAAACGTTCTTACATTTTCCAATATGATATTGCATTTTGTTTACTATAAACCTTTACACGTATTTATGATCCTAAGAATAAAGTTGTAACCCTTCTTATACTAAATAATTAATTTAATTAAGTAGTGGAGAAAGTAACGGGTACGATTTTTTGTCAACCCCTTACTTAGAATAATCCCTACCGTGGCGAAGTGAACTAGAGCATGGCAGCTCTGGTTTCCAATCATGGAATGCTCCCGGTTCGATCCCACCCCACTACCATTACACTACCACAACCACAACAACCACCACCACTACCACCAACACTTCCACCCCACTGCCATTATCAACACTAACATTACATTACCACAACCACAACAGCCACCACCACTACCACAAACACTACCACTACCACCCCACTGCCATTATCAACATCAGGCAGCTCTGGTTTCCAATCATGGAATGCTCCCGGTTCGATCCCACCCCACTACCATTACACTACCACAACCACAACAACCACCACCACTACCACCAACACTTCCACCTCACTGCCATTATCAACACTAACATTACATTACCACAACCACAATAGCCACCACCACTACCACAAACACTACCACTACCACCCCACTGCCATTATCAACATCACCATTACACTACCACAACCACCACTAACAGCTGAACCGCCACTACCACAAGCACTACTACCAGCACTACCACTATCACCATTACCACAACCATCCCACTGCCACTACCGCCTCACTGCCATTACCACCACTACCATAACCACAACCACTACTACTATTACTACCACTACTACCACCACTGCCACTGCTACTACAAACAACTACTGCAACTACCACTGCTACTACTACTTCTATCACTACCACTACTACCACTACCACTATCAAACCACTACCACCACCAGTATCAGTACTACTATCACTACCACTACTAAACCACTACCACCACCACTATCAGTACAACTACCACTACCCCTACCACCAATAATAACTACTACCACTTCCACCGCTACCAATACAACTATTACCACTGTTTCTTACGCTATAACAACTACTGCCCTTAACTCTACTACTACTACCACCACCACCAACACTACTACCACCACCACCGCCACCACCACCACCGCCGCCACCACCACCGCCACCACCACCACCGCCACCACCACCACCGCCACCACCACCACCACTACTACTACAACTACTACTTTTACACCTACCACTACTACAGAATGCATCCGTGAAATGGTGGATAGAACAGCAAATAAAGTTTGCACATCGTTTACAAAAAGAGCCAGTATGACCTCAAAAGAATATTTCCCAGGCATCGTTTACTAGACGATATAATGTCAGTAAATCATTTAGCCGAGCCCGACCTTCCCACATGTGGGATATAACACACTGCCTCAGGAGTTCCGGAATCCCTGAACCATCGCAACCTCTCGGGCTGCTTATGGTAGAATACACCTACCTAACTTAACAGTTTATTTCTGTTCACAGATCAATGAATCGACAATTAGAGGAGACACCTACTTTAAAACTAGAAGCAATTACAAGTTCCCCCATAAATTATGCTATCCTTTATCCCAACTCTGGATCTATAAATGATTTGACTCAAAGGTTAATTGAATTCTCGCACGTCATTGTTAATTTTGACGCTGTAATATTTTCCTCCAACAACTACCTAACATAAAATATTTCTCGACAAGAATGAACGATAAAAACGTTTTAATACAATGTTAAATATATAATCATCTGGATTGTCTATACACAGTTACGCCAGCGCCTAAGGCTCACACTAAAGGCTCTTCACTAAAAGCCTGAAGATTATTTTCTTTTTGTTTAGAAACATCATGGTAAACATTCAACAAAATTAAAATACTCCGCATGTCTAAAAATTCCTCTTTTAGAACCTGGTAAAGTGATAACCTACCCTGGATGTTTTAGAAACCTTCACTACCTTGCTTTGAAGTTCAATTTTTAACACCTAACATGCAAAATAAGCACTCTTTGGCCTAGTCATAACCTTCTTCGCGCATTATGTAAGACCCAACGAAAATTATAGCCTCCCAAAATCTATTTCACCCGTATTTAAAACTCCTATTGGTAAATCTGCAGCATTTACCTCATCGAGTGAAAATATTCTTCAACTAAAGGACCTTTACAAAGTCTATAGGTTACCTTTCAATTTTCCAAAACATTATTCATATATCTCGATGTTATAAAAGGTACACTTCCCCCTTTGAGAGACCAGGTCCGAGATTCACTCAGCCTCAGCAGGTTCCTGAGGGGCCAATTGAGGAGCTACTTTATTCACAAGTAGCGGCTGCATAACCGGCCGGGAGGGACCACGTTCCACCTCTAATACTATACCCCACCCATGACGCATGTGGTGGGCAGAGGTAGGGGCACAGCGGTTGGACGATTACACGTTTCCCTTTGTTTTCAAACCTTTGTGAACAAAACTTGATGCTTAGACCTTACTACTGTGACAGTTATAAATTAATTGCACGCCGTTATTTAATGTGAACTTCAACAACTTTAAAATACCTAACTTGACAATGTTTAGGTACCATATCGCAATAAAGATAAAGATGGCCCGACAGATCCCATTGGGCAAGGGTCTCCCACAACTTGTGGGGCTAGCTCTATGAAATTCACAGAGTGAACTAGTTCCTGTGAATTTTCCTTCAAGAATTAATTGGCATGATAATTTAGGAACACAGGAACTTCCTTCCACCTCTCTCTGTCTCTTGCCATTGTTTTCCGATGATCACCAATCACTTCACTCACTTCACTAGATTCTTATGCCCATCTCTTACATGGTTGTCCTCTGATTCTTTTTCCCAATCGCAGATTCGACATTGTCCCACAATGCCCACCGATTTTGAGGCAATACAAACATAATTATATAACTTGTGCAATAGATATAATTAATATTGGAAATAAACTATTTCACAAAATACAAATGACTGAGACACTGATTTAGGATTATAACGATGGTAACTACAATAAGCAATAACCCTTAAGAGCTAATTGGAAAAGATCTAAGCATATAGATTCTAATATCTGAAAAAGGAAATTTGAATGTTCATATTGTTTCTCTCAAGCCTATGAACAGACCTAGTGCTATAATATCGTCTATGTAATACTTTTTCTTAAAATACATTATTATAGGATCATATAGTTGACGCTTTTCTTTGTCCAGTTACTCCAGTTGAATATAGCTCATAGGATATTCTGTGTGCCTTAGAGGGAAACACTTCGCACACTGTAGTCTGCGGGTGATCGATTGTGGCTACCACCTCTCTAGGAGGAAAGTATGAAATGAACGAACCGAAGGAGGCTAAAGACGGTAAGTGGTCAGACAACAGAGACGCGCGGAAGCCCCTAACAGTTCCTTGCTCGAAGACCTTTCCCATTAATGCAGCTGCCCAGAGGGGATAAACCACCCGTAAACCATTGCCACGGAGCATACTCTTTCCTTTGAACAAGCATCCACACCATCTGTCCGGCACCGCCATCAGCCACGAAACCTAGAAGCACGCCTGAAAGACGAGAGGGGGACGGAATGATGGGAAAATGATGGAAAGGAAAACGCAGTAGATGGGAAAATACCTCCAGGTTCACCTACTGACCAAGGGAAACCACGAAAAACTCAAGGTCAGAGTGAGTAGTTGACGGGAATCGAACCCGGAACCTCCCGAATGTGAGCCTCCTTTGTTACCGAGAGTCATTTCCTAGGTTAAAACATCCAAGTAATATGTAGGAGAGTTTAGCGTCCGTTCTTACCATATATGGTACCACAATCAGCGGACATTAGTATATATGAAGTGAAATTATAAATGGAGAAGAAAAACATCCCAGGATAAATTCAAGGTAACTACCCGTTTCGGCAATGCCGGTCTTCGAGTTCGCAACTTTTAGGGACTTCCGTGGCCTGTCTTCCTGAGCCCCGTAGACAACTGTGGTTCCTTCACTTCATCCCTTATTCTGGGAGGAGTAGCCACAATAGATCTATACAGATGGGAGTACACCGAGTTTCTCCCTTCATTGTATAACCTTAACCTACAGATGGTTTAAACTTCTTTGGTATCCTTTGATCATAAAATAATCGATGATGTACAATTCCCTAAAATAAAGGGAAATAAAAATCAAGATACTGAATTCCGTCCCGGAGTTTCGAAGGCTAAATGGAATTCCGTCTCCTGCTACCTCTATGTAAATTATGTGGTGTTTTACTAAAACGGAAAACGCTTCGTATTGTAACAATTTTTCAATTCCACGAATCCCACTCCTGACACCAGGGTGACAAAATTACAAATCCAGTCCAATTGCTTTTCCATCACTCTATTTTTCTTCAAAATGTTTGCACAAAAGCACAGCTCTCTTCCACTAACGTTAACACAGTCCAGCCTTTCTTGATATTATAATTCCTAGCTGATTTCTTCTCGTAGCCTTGACTCAGTCCTTTCCCAGTCTTACTTTGCCTTCTTTATCCCTCATACACTAATTGACGACCAAATCACTTCACGCTAGTTAAAACTTCTTCACCTCGACCGACGTACCTTTCACGACCACAGTACTACACTCACGAAACTGTCTTGCACTCACTGACACACTGACCGACTCATGTCTGTAACTCTCTCCTCTGCTGTTCCCTCACCTCCTTATATAGCAAGTATGATGTAATATAGACCTTTCTCGACTTCCACAAAATCCCCGGCCGTCAGATGCGCCTCGAAGGTTCCAGCAATCCTTTGTTATGCGCCTCGTTCAATTGTTGTTAGCCACGTACATGTTAACACATTTCTTATTTAGAGAATGACCCAAACGTTTTGGGGTAAGATAGTAGTATGCAGATCCTTAAAGTCTATACATTATCTATGTGCACCTGTTCTACACTTGTACTCAAAAGAGTTTCATTTTATTTGACATTTATCTCCTGTATACCAACTATTTTAAATAGAATAGGTAAAAGAGAAATAAGAATAACACAACGCTAGAGCAGCGTCACTACTGTTTTGCGTAGAACTATGTAGATGACTGTAACATCATCTTTGGTAATATTAATAGCCTCCTATTGCACTCTACTTCCTCAGATTGTATCACTACCTTCCCAGTTACAACAAATGGCATAATCACACACATCCACAGTCCTCTAAATAGCACATGCTTGCAGTTCCCTTCCATTTTCATACCATTCCTCTACTCCAGTGGAACCAGATCTACCTTTCTGGAAGGAGACCTTATTTTTTGTACATCTACTTTTCTACTTTCAGTTAATTACAAAAATGTAAAATCTGCTTACAAAATACTTAGGTTAACCTCGCAAGCAAACAGTACTATGTTTTATAACTTCAATGGCAACTTTCTATGACTGATCCATATAGATGTATTACTTATTGAATATCACTAATTATTATACCCCTCAAAACACTGGCTGGATCTTTTCAGAACTTAGTCTGCGCTGAAGGTTTATTAGCTTGGTTTGATAGCTTTGGCGAAATGAGCAACAAGGAATGCATTGACACTATAAATGCTGACAACGACACATATAATCCATTGAAATACACCGTTTTCGCATTAACAATGTTTAAATATACACTCGTACCAAGGAATGCAATACTTAGTTGTTTTCTTTCTGTTTGGCATCATTAAATTTGCACATTATGATTATATTCCTACAGATTTTCAATTCTAAAAACGGTACCTCATGACGGAAGTTTATCGAGGTCGTACACGAATGGTGGGAGGGCCAGTTTTGTAATAAAATCTGCATACATAGACAGAAAGGTTATTATGTAATATGTGCAATAACAAGTGTGTGTATCCTTCAGTTTTATTTCTGAGAAGAGGGTCTATCGCATCGAAACTTTCCTTGTGCATTTCTTTCCTTGAATATTTTACGAATTTGTTGTAAAATCAACGTTAAGTTCGCTCTGAATGGAATACTCTGCAACACGTATGAGTGAGATAGCTCGGCAGTAACGCCTGAGGCTTACATTTGGGATGTACAGGATTTGATGTGCTTCAGGACGGTGCAATTTCTGCTTCGTAAAATATTTTCCCTGACTCTTGAATTACAGACTGAAGCCTCTTCCTAAGAGTGGAATTTTTTCATTCCAGGATCCGCAGATTGGAGATATCTAGAGCAGGATTTGTCCCCGGCGTAAGGTTGGTGTTATATTGGAATCGTTATTGACCCGATCTTGCTCACACTGATTACAGCTTGTTGTTGCATCCACTGGCAAAATGCCACTCTAGGACCCATGTTCGGGGTACTGAAACATTGAGCTCATTAGAGACCGGGTACACTGAATTATAGTGTAAAATGCTCCTTACACTACCTTGGCTTAGCACAGACACTTGTGTGGTAATTCTCCTCGTCCAAGTTGCTGGAGAGAGTTCTGCCGCCTCCAATAAAATATCCTTAACCTCAGGTGTAATGTGTACAGGCCTAACTATTCCTTTCCCATGTACGAAGCTTCCCTGTTCTCTGAAGCACTGATTAACTCTTGTCAATGTTCAACTTTCGGGGTTTCTTCGATCAGGAAGTGCTTGTTGATACAAATGGTTCTTCCTTTTGTATTTAGGCCTTTGTACTCTCTCTCTCTCTCTCTCTCTCTCTCTCTCCCTCCCAAAGATAAAAAATGGATTACACTACTTTCCAACCCAGATATAATCCTCCAGAGACCAAGGAAAACAGCGGTTGCAGCCTTCCGACTATTGACAAATCACGACTGCTTAGCAAGTCATCTCTACAGAATAGGTATCTCAGCCTCACCAATATGTGTCCTGTGTAACGATCCAGCAGAAGTGAACGAAGATCACTTGAAGACCTGTGAAGCATTAAGATCAGAAGGAACTACAGTTCAAAAGTATTGGAAAGCACGAATGCTAATGGCTTCATTCATTGCAGGGCACTAGAAAACAACAACAACAACTCTCTCTCTCTCTCTCTCTCTCTCTCTCTCTCATAAAGAACTGCGAAATGAACGGTTGTTATACCTTCCAAAATGTTCAGCTGATGTAGATAACACAATAATCGCTGTCTACTGTATTACAATTGTATGAACGCCTCCATAGCACAGTGGTAGCGCACCTGCCTATGGCGCGGACGATCTAAGTTCGACTCCGGGTACCGGCTGGGGATCTTTCCCCCGCTGGGAGGTCTAGCACGGGATGTACTCAGCCACGTTAGGCCACTGAGGAGCTACTTGATAAAGAACTAGGGACCCCAGATCGTGAAGGCCGCATAACCGGCCGGGAGGACTCGGGGCGCTGACCACGTCCTACTCTCCAGTTCTGCACCCTACTCATGACGCCTGTAGTTGGCAGAGGTGGCGGGTACAGCGGCCGAGTAGTAACCTTTGACCGGAGAAGGGCTCTTGCACTAGGAGTTGTTATAATTGTATCAAATCAGCCTAGTCTTCTTTTCAGCTAACTGTGAATCTTAAAGAAGTCGCGATGACCAAACTAAATAAGAGGACTAATGTTTGATACTGAAAATACCCTCGAACTGAAGTATCAGCTACAAACATTTTGTTGCATCATACTAAAGTTTTGACAGTGATATAGTATGTTGTATAATCGATATAATCTCTAATTGATTATCTCAAGTGTAATTTAGTACTAAGTATCTCGATATACAAATAAGTAAAAACCCTAAGTTTTATTAGAGGTTCTGAATTGGGTTTTAGAAACGCAATATCTTCAAAATACAATCTAAAGAATGACGTCAAGTTTTCTATTGTCCCTACAGTGTTTGCTTTCCCAAGGAATATTGAAGCTATACCAACTAGCCAAATACAATTGTAGCATATGTGTGCTAGGTTTAGATTCTGATAAGTACGAAAATGCTAGTTGTAAGGAGTGTTTTACTCATCAGATTGCCTTAAACGTGATTTTGAAGGAAACCTTAGTGTCACTGTTTAAGGTATTTATGAGACAGAGATATAACGGTATATTTAGCTCTCATAGTCCCGTGTGTTATTTCGTCCGCTCAAGTGGTCATTTTGCCAAACAAACGTTAGATACATCCTATCCATGAGAAGAGTTCTGAGAAAAGCTTTGGAAGGGCTCAAAGTTTCCCTTAGAGCATATTTTCATTAGAACTATCGACTTACACGAGGAAACCACTAGCAAGTTCACAAACACGGTAAAAAGCAACATCCGTCCTATGTTGACTCTTGTTCCCCATGGAATTACCACTTCCTCCAATGCTCCATGGTCCGTAGGGGAAGCACTCAACCTGCACATTTCCTCCGTTACTTGGCATTCCCTACCCTATCTCCGATACTGGGGGGTACAAAACCATTGTTGATTTTTGCCGACACACGTGGCGACCCGTTTCAAATTCATCCCTGCAAGAAGGTCTAATTTAACGACCACTTATTAGAATGTTGATGTAACGTATGATTGGTGGGAACAAGGGCATGTTTTGAAGAAAAGAGAAAATTGTTTCTCTTTAATAAGCAAATGAATGAACATAAAATTGATTCAGCTAATAGAATTTGGTTTCCAAGACATTAAGAGGCGATTAACATAGGAATACTATGAAAAATCAATTATTTTCCTCTAAATTAAACTGAGAATATTTGAAATGTGATAAATTTTGGTTTAGGGCTTGCCCACTAGCATAGTCGGTAGAGTATTTGGCTGCTGTGCGAAGGATCCGAGGTTTGGTTTCCGACTGGGAGATGGAATTTTTCCATAATCAAGATTATTTCCTACCCTCTGCAGAATCTGGAAGCATGAATGAATGTGTGGATGTGTGTCTGTGTGTGTTGTATCTACTGTACAAAATACAAATTAAAACCACAGTACAAGACCAAAATAGAACCATTCTACAGAGCTAACACTGTTGCCAATAGGCAATATATAGGCAATATATTCCATAGCCTTGCTATGATTTGCTTTGAATTACCCTCTCAGTTACCTGAAGTACTTCACTTATTACTTAATACACTGTCAAACTTCTGGATGGTAGCAACATGTTTGTTTTATATTCAAATTGGCAGTTTTTAGGTACTGCGTGATATTTCATTTTCTTTCTTTTTTCTTTTTCTTCTTCTTTTGTGCGTCATAGTAATGAAATCGATTTGCGTGTAATCAGCATACTAAAAAGAAATACAGAATGTTATACCTAGTTTCAAATGAATCAATAATGGCCATTTGTCTTTTCTTCTTAACCTCTCTAGGCTTAAAGTGTCTTTTACAAAAACAAATTCTGGCTTCAATAAAAATTGGCATTGGACCTGGGACTCTAAATATTACTGGTTATAGCCTAGTTTCACAATAAATTTAAATACCTTATTGTTTGTGTGCTGAGTGTGATGTTGAACGTACTTCAGAAAAGATTGGGCATGGATATGTACAGTTTTATAACGCAAGTAAGCCCTAAATCACCCACACTTCTATTCAGATACACATTTCAAAGCCGGTTTCCTCGACAACTAACTTTTCTTCACATAAGAATCTGTTATTAAAACTACTTTACCGGATTGTAAAATGTCTTCCTAATGTCTCAAGCCGCGTTCTGGTTAATCAAACCAACAACGTTTACATAATAATCCATATATGTTTGCAAAAACAGCGCAAGGCTAAAAAATTTGTCATTCCAAGCATCTAAAATTAAAAAAAGAAACATATTATTTGATTCCAATTTCATGAAGATTACCTTAGGGCTTCAGAAGCTGTATATTTTAAAAGCAGCTAATGGGGAAGTGATTGCATCACCAATCAAACACCCCACGAGGTGATTTGCGCCAGGATTTTACGATTTGCTGTTGTGCAAGTTGAGCGCCTCCGTAACGCAGTTGTAGCGCGCTTGCCTCTGGCGCGGAGGACCAGCATGGGGATTTTATCACCACTGGGAGGTCTTGCACGGAGTGCACTCAGCCTCGTTAGGTCCCTGGGGACCAATTGAGGAGCTACTTGATGGAGAAGTAGCGACCCCAGGTCTAGAAGGCTGGCCGGGAGGGCTCGGGGCGCTGACCGCGTACCACCCTCCAGTACTGCATCTCACCAATGACGCCTGTAGTGGGCAGAGGTGGGGGACGCAGTGGCTGGGTGGTAGGCCTTGGCTCCTCTTGGGCTGCCGCGCCGGGGTTTAGTTTTAGTTGTGCAAGTTACACTTGATAGACAATCTATAAACATCGGTGCTGGTTACCATTCTGGGTTAACAAAACTTTATGCTTTGGTTGACACACTAAAGGATATCTTAACGTTGCTTAAGTACTCCTTAAAATGTTAGAAAATAATGTATTGTTCGCAGGACCAAAGTTCAGAATAAAGAGCATTTTAATAGAGTGATGCTGAAGAAATGTGTGCGTCCCCTTTGACGTCTTCTCCAACCTACTGTCAGGTGTTCCAGTGGTGAATTTTGAGATTCTCTTCTCAAGGTATGCCCGGATGAGTTTGAGGCTAAACAACATTAGTTAATTACAATTTATTTATGCCATGAAGCTTACTGCTGGTGTTTTTTAACACACAAGCTTAGTGATTAGAGCGCCCGATTGGTAGGCGGAGATTCTGTGGTTCAAATCCCAGCTGTGGCGTTGAATTTTTCAGTTCCGATTCTACCTGTCAGATATTAGTTAAGCTTACTGGTAAATTTAATGGAGGTTAATAATGAACTATTTGAAGTGAGTGGCCGACTCTTGAGTTTGAAGAATTAAACTGTTTCTAACTGTTTCGCCACTTCTGTTTGTAGAATACAAACATATACAATCCACAAATTTCTTGTGCTTTCCTTCTTGGTACTTCTGATTTCCGTAGCACATCTGTAGCACTCATCTTTTTATCAAATTTCAAAGAGTTCTGCACCAGACATCGCTATCCTCACAAATACCCAACTATGGCGAATGGGTGGACTGTTAACCTTGGCCGTGAACCAGTCTCTCTTTCATTGGGAATTTATATGAACATCCTATAAATGAGTATGTTACCAGGATTTTGAAACACGTATATTTTGGATTTTCTTTTGGATTATCTTAAAATACGCATGATATTTTTTCTCATGGATTTGGCCGTATCTGATGTATTCTTTTCGTATGTTTATATTTTACAAGGTAAAGCACTACCTTATAAATATTTGAAAATGTGTGATTCATCATTGTTTTCACAATAAATAGAATTCAATTTGTAATATTTGCAATTTACTGTTCATTCTGAAGCTATTTCCATATAATCATATAGGTATACCGTGTGGAAGGGAAGTAATTACATTAATTTAAACCAGTGGTAGATATCGGTATTTGGAACACACTTTGTATCTTACGTTTTTGTCTCTGACAATTTCCTGCGGAGATACTTTAGTTTTGTCGAAAACAAACTGGCAACACTGCAGATTGAGTGGGTGTCACTTTCCCCAGCTTAGTACAGAAACAAACACCGTAAGGGCGTGTCTTGAGAGCAGAAACACTTACCCTGCCTTATGCTTCCGTGTTTACTGTGTGAGTGTAGGCCAGTCATATGCGTTAGTTTCCAAAACATTACCCGAAAGCGAAAGCGTCCAACCTGTTTACATCCACAAACCAGGTCAGTTTCCTGACCAACCGCAACGCAACGTTGTCGAGATACTTTACTTCTGAAAGAGATGCTCGGAGTATTCCTTCGATTCTTTTAAGTGAATAATTATTTCGAAACTCTGTGTGAAGTCCAATAATTACTACCGAAGCTATGTCAGAAATAAGTTACTCTACACATCTTACAAGTAGAAAACTGTTATATTCGTACATCCTTGTGGAATTACGCATCCAATTTGGATCAAGAACCATTTATTTTTTTAAAAGCAGCTAACCGAAGAACAAAATGCCATTATATTTTTTGTTTGTAATGCTTCTATGAAGCACATATTAGAAGGAATGTAGTGACTTCCCTTCCACCCTGTAAATTGTGATTAACGTAAAGTATATAGAACAATTAATCTGCATTTTAACATATATGAGATGGCCCAATAGCGCCGGAAGTTGTTGAATTAAGCTTTCGCTGTGCGCAATATACGAAACTGTTGCCCAATTTCAAGGTTTGATGCGTTTCCTTTATTTATTTTCTCTTAACTAGCGGCAATCTCGTACATGCGCATTGGCTCTTAAGTATAAAGAACTCTTTGTGCATTCTCCTGTTTGAATGGTTGTATATATTTGTTTTCCCGTCGGCGCTACTGGGCCATCTGCTTAATAAAGGATACCTGTTACAATCAGCCATTGGTAAGTTTTTGCCTGTGCTATATTTAACCCCCTTTATCCTGATTTCGAGCTTTCAGGAATAATAAGGAAAAAAGTAGGTATTTCTGTGGGATGAAAATTCGAAAATGTTAGCTTTGTGAGAGATGTTATCTACATTTGCAGGCAGCACTGAATAGTCGATTTGCGCCTTTACTATGCCCTCAGTAAATACCAGATGTTTAAAATCAGTGACACTGCAATAGGAGTTTGCATTGGTCAAAACTAGAATAAATGTTCGTACAAACATATGTCCGGAAACAAACACCTGTTGAGATAGAGCCACTTTAGTTGTGTTAAGTATTTACACCAGACAATGGACTTCATCCAACAAGTGTCGGTCTGGGTGGCTCAGTTGGTTAGACGCTGGCCTACGGATCCCAAGGTCGCGGGTTCAAACCCGGCCCAGGCCGATGGTTTTTAAGTGTGCTTAAAAACGATAGCTCCATGTCAGTAGATTTACTGGCATGTAAAAGAACTCCTGCGGGACAAAATTCCGGCACACCGGTGACGCTGATGTGATCCTGGCAATTGACAGCGTCGTTAAACAACAAAATAATTAATTAATTAATTCATCCAACAAGTGCATTCTAGCGAATACCTTACTTTCACAAACTGTTAACGGAACAATTGTTATTAAATATCCATAAACACCAAACAGCGGTTATGATGATTTCTTTCATTCTGTCCTCTGGTAAGACCTGCATGTTATGTCGATACTACTACAAGAGATGCTCCATGCGGTTCCCATGCATTCCTACATATGCTTCAACCCCTTTTCTCAAAGAATACAGAACTCTTTCGATCTTACCTGGCTGCTCTCGTATTTGAGCACATCCATTGGTCACACACTCTTGTGGGTAACGTATGCACATTGTCCATAGGTTTGGCATACACCAATGCCTTTAAATGCCCCATAACAAAAAATCCAGTGGATTGTGTTCCGGAAAATGGGGAGGCCATGCTACTGCACCTCTATGACCAATCCATCCGTTGGATGAAATCTATTATCTGGTGTAAATACTCAACACAAGTAAAATGGCTAATATCGCAACCGGTTTTTGTTTTCAGGCATATGCTAATAGGTTTGTCAAATCCAACTCCTGTTATAATATCCAACACCTTTTTTAAACTCCCTGTATGTTCCAAGTCGGTCTGGGTAGCTCAGTTGGTTAGACGCTGGCCAACTAATCCCAAGGTCGCAGGTTCAAATCCGGCCCAGGTCGATGGTTTTTAAGTGTGCTTAAAAACGACAGCTCCATGTCAGTACATTTACTGGCATGTAAAAGAACTCCTGCGGGACAAAATTCCGGCACACCGGTGGCGCTGATGTGATCCTAGCAATTGACAGCGTCGTTAAACAACAAAATAATTTAATTTAATTTTGTATGTTCCAATATGTTACACCAAAATTCAAGCCCTAGTTTGTATAACTGACTGCATGAATTCGTGCCAATATAAGGCGCAGTGGGTTATGTTGACAAGGAAATAGTAACTCGCATCTGTTATGCCCATTCGCTATCCCTTACCTGGTTAATGCTCTTCTTACTCCGCCCTTTCTCTTCACTACTGAGGCTGAAACCAACATTTGTTCATAGGTTAGTGCTTCAGAGCTAGACCTTTGGCATCAAACCAACACTAGAAGAAGTCAGCCGGCGGCTATTGTGGATAGGTTTTAGCATCCCTTCCAGCCACTAGATGAAAAGTTTCCGTATTCCTCCACTTTCGCAGCTCACGAAGGCCTCATATTTTCCATAGATCTATGTGCGAGTCAGAAATGAATGATAAACAATAAGAGAGTGGCTCATCCAAGGCTGGTGTGCATCGCACATTGTAACAAAACAGCAATTCGACGAATCCCACTTGTGACATCAGAGTTACAAAATGGCGAATTCAGTCCAGTTATTTTTCTAAAGTTTTGCACAAATACACGGATTTATTCTTATCATTAATGCAGTCTACAGTCTTTCGTGATATGACAGCTCACAACTGTTTACTACTCGTAACCTTGATCCAGTGCTTTTAGTGTCTTTCTTCACTTGCTCTGTCTCTCATAAATTAACTCCGACGATACAATCACTTGACGTTCGTTAAATCCTTCACTTCGACGCGATGTAACCCCCACCCCCCACACACACATGCTGACCGACTCATGCCTGCAACTGTCATCCTCCTACTGATTCCTCGCCTCCTTATATAGCGGGGATGATGTCACGCGGACTTTTCGCGTACTTCTTCAAACACGCCAGCGATGACGTAGCAAGATCCTTCTCGAAGGCTCTAGAGAAAACCCCTTTTGGTTCTGCCACCCAATTGTTATTCACGTACACACAAACAGTCGCGTGAGGGATCTTGGGCACGTTTATTTGCTCGTCGGCTTGGTATGTGGTGTGAAATAGCTTAGCACCAACAGTCCTTCGCTTTGCGCCGCGCCTGGCGTCACAAACCTTCTATAAATATTACTTAAAGAAAAGCACTATAAGAAACCGAAAGTATAGGTACGAAGTCCTGCACTTGACTGTACATAACTTAAGTGAGAATATCCTACAGTAAGAAATAAGAATTAGGAAACCGGAGAACCAAGTTTGTTCACCTCCATACGTTTAAAAAGCAGAGACACATTGAATAAGGGTCTTTAAGAAACCAGTTTGGTGCGTAACTATTGTCACCACTTTGACTACCCCTTTATCAAGAATAATATCGTCATGAAGTTGGTTTTTTGAGTCTGGTGGAAGTTATTATGGGGTTTTTGCATAATGTGGAGTATATAAAACTCACTCGTGCGCCGTTATCAAGAGTAATAAACAAAGCTAAAGCTTCAGAAAGAATGCACTTACAGAAGAACAGGGGCAGATATTTCACTGTCACGCTAAACATGTGCATTTTGTATGGAAATAGGGTGAACAGTTTAGTTTCTTGCCTTGTCATTACTAAAGAGTGGTTTTTATGCAAGCTTGGTTCATTGAAATACAAGGTAACACCATGACAACTTAACGAGCCATATAAAGTTGAAGTGTGCATGATGCTGCAGTTCTGGGACGCGTCCAAATGTCTGAACAGTAAAATATGCATGTTGACCTGAGTTATGTTATGTTTCTCACCTCAGTATGGAGGAGAGAATGAGCTGTATATGGAAACCATCCATTTTGTTTACTCACAGTTAATGTCTGATGCTTGCTGCCTAGTTCCTCTGCGGTGATCATGAACAAGCAGTGAGACAGCTGACAAGCATTTGCATTAGTTTCCCGAGGACAGTGATTTCACTTAGATTATAATTTTTGGCTATTATTTGTATAAATCCAAGTGCGTAGAGGTTGAAAATAGCGGCGGTAGTGATTCACAAAATCACAAGCTGGCACCTGCAAATTCCTGTAAGGCAGGGAATATTGTTAGATAACAAAACGACAAAATCCAGCCCAACTTCTTTTTTCTCACTTTATTTTTCTTCTAAACTTTGAACAAAAACACACTTCTCTTTTACTGACCTTAATACAGTCTACAGTCTTTCGTGATATTACAACTCACAGCTGTTTCCCTGTAGTAGCCTCGACTCACTCTTTCACTGTCTCTGTTCACTTTCTCTGTTTCTCGTACACTACAACTCCGACGATACAATCATTAAACGCTCGCTAAAACTTCTTAGCTTCAACACGAGGTATCTTTCACGACGACAGTATCCCACACACAGTAGTCTATCACTCACTGACACGTTGACTGACTCATGTCTGTAACCGTAACTTAATCCTCTGCTGTTTCCTCACCTACTAATGTAGCGAGTATGACATAATATGAACCCTTATTGACTTCCACAAACACGCCGCCCGTCGGATGTCTCTCGAAATTTCCAGTAATCCTTTGATATGCTCCGCGCTCATTGTTGTTAATCACGTATACACAAACAGTCGGGCAACGCAGCTTCATCTTCAGCACCTCTGCTCACCGGCTTGGTACGAGACATAATAACAACAACAATAATAGTAATAGTAATTGTAATAATAGTTATAATAGCAATAATAATAATAATAATAATAATAATAATAATAATAATAATAATAATAATAATAATAATAATAATAATAATAATAATAATAATAATAATAATAATAATAATAATAATAATAATAATAATAATAATACTAATACTAATACTAATACTAATACTAATACTAATAATAATAATAATAATAATAATAATAATAATAATAATAATAATAATAATAATAATAATAATAATAATAATAATAATAATAATAATAATAATAATAATAATAATAATAATAATAATAATAATAATAATAATAATAATAATAATAATAATAATAATAATAATAATAATAATAATAATAATAATAATAATAATAATAATAATAATAATAATAATAATAATAATAATAATAATAATAATAATAATAATAATAATAATAATAATAATAATAATAATAATAATAATAATAATAATAATAATAATAATAATAATAATAATAATAATAATAATAATAATAATAATAATAATAATAATAATAATAATAATAATAATAATAATAATAATAATAATAATAATAATAATAATAATAATAATAATAATAATAATAATAATAATAATAATAATAATAATAATAATAATAATAATAATAATAATAATAATAATAATAATAATAATAATAATAATAATAATAATAATAATAATAATAATAATAATAATAATAATAATAATAATAATAATAATAATAATAATAATAATAATAATAATAATAATAATAATAATAATAATAATAATAATAATAATAATAATAATAATAATAATAATAATAATAATAATAATAATAATAATAATAATAATAATAATAATAATAATAATAATAATAATAATAATAATAATAATAATAATAATAATAATAATAATAATAATAATAATAAGGAACTGTTAGGAAAAATGGTTTTTAAGAGAAGTGGAAATTAGTAAGTTTGCATTAGGAAGAAAATCTGGGAGCGGAAAAAGGCATTTTAGAAGGTACATGTGCATATCTGTGTGTGTGTGTGTGTGTGTGTGTGTGTGTGTGTGTGTGTGCGTGTATGTGTGTGTGTGTGTGTGTGTGTGCGTGTGTGTGTGTATGTGTGTGTGCGCGCATAGCTCAAAAACGAAAAGTCGGTTAACACGAAGATTTTGAAGAAAATCTCTCCACCCCACACTATCCTTTACATGGATAATTTTTCGAAATGTTTAATTTTATCAAAATCTACTTCTATCTTGAATTTTTGGACAATGGCCTCAGAAGTCCTCTTCATTATTTTGGATAATTGGTAAACCTGAACAGATAGACAAATTTTTCTGCACAATTCTTTTACCTTTCTTAGAAATGTTCCTATCTCTTTCTGTTTCCTTCTCGTTTCAATATGTTATTGCTATATCTCTCCTGGCGCTAATTCCGTTGTCTTATTTAATTTCTTATCCTTTACATTCAATTAAACAGTGACCTCTTCCCGCAAATTAGATATACACCGTTCTAGTTCATTGCCTTTCATCCCTTTCCAAAGTAATGCTTCTGTCATCGTTCAAGCTAACCCTTCTCTCTCTTATTTGCATATATCCACATACCCTTCCCTTATCCTTCTTTCTTTTCTTCTGTGTAAGCAAAGCAACTTCTTATTTCGTAGCTCACTCCATGTTTCCTGTTTATTTAAATCTTCTGTTCTATTTCTCACTTGTTTCCAGAATGCTTTTTTCAGTTTATTCTCCTTTCATACGTAAATTTTTATTATTATTCAACATTTTCTTTGAGTATTTTGTAATTAGAGATTTTTTAGAAGGTATTTGTTTAAATATCCTTTGTAAATAACATAGCATATAATTCCAAATTATAGAGCACTATATTAATGCATAGTCTCCCCTTAGGTGTTTGGATTAGGAAAATAGGTTAAAACCATTATTATTGTAATTTGATTTACTTTAATGTCTGTTATATGTATAGTAGCCCTGAAAAATGAAGAAAGAAGTGAAATTAATGAGGTACTAAAATAGCATCGTATTTAAGAATTGATCACAACATGCATCTGGCGACAAGAGAAGATCACGAGAAACCGCTTGTCAGGGTAGTCAGTCAGCTCAAGGTTTGAACCCAGAACCTCACGCACATGAACCTCACATGATATCAATCAAGCCAGATCGCGAGATCAGAACATCGCATAATATAACATGTTATATTATTTTTTAAATGCTTCTGTTGATCTCAAGAAAACAACGGAATAGTGTTTCAGCAGAAATCTGCCCCGGTAATTTATTATAGATGGGTTTATGAATTAATTTTATAAGCAGGGTCCGGTTGTTTCGGTGGAATGAAACTTCATTTTAGGTTTCATGTGTACTTAAAGGAGGCGTCCTTTAGGTTTTCCCTCGTGTATAGCATAGGCACCAGTAATTTTGCACTTTTCTTTAGATTTGTGAGATTTACTTATGACATTTTTAACAAAAGTTTACATCATCAATCCTATCCACAAATAAACGCACGGTAAATAGATTTGGCTGTTGATTTTGTGGGTCATTATTTGTGCATTGCAGTAGATTCGCACCCAAATTTTCTGGCGTAAACGATTTCCCACTATCGCGTAACCCATTTTTGTATGAAGAAAACGTTATTTTAACGA
Source organism: Tenodera sinensis (assembly GCA_030765045.1). Classification (NCBI taxonomy): domain Eukaryota; kingdom Metazoa; phylum Arthropoda; class Insecta; order Mantodea; family Mantidae; genus Tenodera; species Tenodera sinensis. Next base: position 97,337,945 of record CM060964.1, on the reverse strand, counting down.
AACATGACGTCATTGGAGTGTACGGCATAGATATTTCTGTAGCTGGTTCTGGGGATCACATTTCATACCTTCAAAACCACGATTACATTCAAGAGTCGAATATGCAACTCCCAGTGATTCAAGTATTTCTTTTCTGGACACATCGCCAACAATATTCAGAGCATCATTGAGTGCCAGGCTTGAACTATAAAACTGGAGAATATCTTCTGGTATACACGTAAATAAAATGTGTCTTAATATACAGGATGGAAGTGAAATGACCCACCAGACTTTAACAGCGAATTTCTCATGTTGTGAATAACAAGATGGTCTAATACCAAAATGTTGAACAGTTTATAGTTTTCTAGAAAAAAACTATTTGTATCAAAAAATTGTATCATCACCTGGCTGAATTATTATTGATTGAAGGTTCTTGACTTATGGCTATATTCGTAGAAAATTGAATAAATTACAACTTTTCCCTTTGGTGTATTTCAAAAGATTCAACGGTTTTTGTGTAAATTAAATTTAAAAGAACCCACAATTTGTTGCCTTTTTGTTGCAATAAATTGTATGAATATAGCCATAAATCAAGAAGCTTCAATCAATAATAATTCAGCCAGGTGATGATAAATTTTTTTGATAAAAATATTTTTTCTAGAATACGATAAGCTTTTCAACATTTTGGTATTAGACTTTCTTGTTATTCACAACATGAGAAATTCGCTGTTAAAGTCTGGTGGATCATTTCACTTCTACCCTGTATTGAAGACCGCATTTGACCATAGCAACCTGAACTAACTCCGCCCCACTGATTGGTTGAAGTAACATTTTTCATTTCAAGAAGGCAAATCATCTGGTTGGGTTGTTTTAGTTGTCAATCCCTCATTTAGGCTCCTTGAAATTCATGTATTATGCTTTAGGAGGCTTGGAACGACAATTAAATAATATATAATTAAAAATATAATATAATTAAATAGCGAGGAAGAAGTGGTTTAAAACATAAAAATCTGGTACCTAATTATAACTTGTAATTACCAGGCGTTCTGCTCAATTTAACTGCCAAACTAGACAAGCGTGAAGCTACAAGTAAAACCCAAGCTGCTCTGGAGCAGTAAGTTATAAGTTATAACATTGCTATCTCGTAAAATAAATGGACGGCAATCCGATAGTAGTCCGGCATAACAATAAATGGAGCAAGCAATTAAGTATTGTATAGAAGTATTTCGTTAAACCACTTCGATCGGTATACAATAAGAAATGACATTTTATTGTAATTTTATATAGTTTATTTTGTTAAAATTTCTGGCATTTGCACAAAAGGTAAGTTTCTGACAATTTGTGTAGTTATTTTATGTACCTTTGTCTGAAAGCAGCGCATCAATGATACTTATAGTTTAAAAATATGTTTAATATCACATATTTAAGCCACTCATGCAATAAATAACTTAGTTCTATGTGCAGTCTTATTAATAGGTATTTCCTCTTTAGCTCAACACATACTTTATCGCTTTAGGAACACTACTTCTCAATACTTTAGAGTAGAGAGAAAAAATTTATCCCATCATTTGGAGGAAATTTGCTTTAAAAACTCATAATACTATTACGTATAGCACCATTTCTGTGCTCGCCACATAATTTCTTTCTTTTCAAATATATGGTACGTTGATTTACTCAATTTTTGCTTTGAATAGCTTGTCTTGTTATTGGCATTTACTGGCATTAATGACCCCTTTTTTCAGAAATTATTAAATTAGTTTCATTGCCTTTTATGATGATTCGCGCTCTTACTACGCAATAATACCCTTGATCAATAAGAGGTGTTTCAATCCATCATAGCTTGTTATCCCACACTGTTATAATCTCCCTAGCATTTGTCTATCTTTATCACCTCTCTAGCATCTGTTTGCGATCGCCATTTGTTTTCGACATAGATATTCAAATTTAGATTCACCAAAACAGTACGATACCAAATAGCGCCAAGAGAAACAGAAGCAGTACAAGAAAGCTGTGCGATCAATTAATTTAGTAAGTTAACATTTTATTACATTCATGTTTTTTAATCTTATACAGTTACTCTTAATCTTGAGAAAGTCAGTTAAATTCCACTGGCTTGGCTCTACATGATGTGGCAAGACGACAAAACACATTGTAGTTACTTTTCTAGCACTTTATTTTCTTCCAAATATTGGACACAGTCTAAAGTCTTTCGTGATACAACTACCAACTATTTTCTTCTCGTAGCTTTGCCTAAGCCTTTCACTGTCTTTCTTTACTTTCTCTATGTCTCATACACTAACTCCGACAATACAATCACTCGACTCTCGTTAAACTTCTTCACTTCGACGCGAAGTACCTTTCACAACGAGAGTACCAGACACACACACACACACACACACACACACACACACACACACACACACATACACACACACAGCTATCACTCACTGACACACTGACCATCTCATGTCTGTAACTCCTCTGCTGTTTCCTCGCTTCTTTATATAATGACGATGACGTAACATGCACCTTTCTCGACTTCCACGAACATGTCAGCCGCCGGATGCCCCTTGAAGATTCCAACAATCCTTTGTTATGCGTCGCGCTCATTTTTGTTAGTCACGTATACACAAACAGCCGCGTGAGGCAGCCTGATCTTGAGCGCCTTTGTTTTCTCGCTGGCCTGTTATGTGGTGTGAAATAGGTTAACCCGATGTCCTTTGTTTTACGCCGCGTCCGGTGTCACAATAAATAAAAAACTACTGAGATTGCCATTGATAAAAATAATCTCTAATAGTTGTTGGTTGGTTATGGTTTAAGAAAATAATTGCTGATAAATGTTAATAAAAATAGAAATATTTAAGAAATTAGTACCATGTCCCTTAAAATATGTTTAAGCAGCTATAAGCATCACCTTTAATGACAACTTGAAAATAAGCCTATGTGTACATCCTTGTTTGCGCAAGGCTCTTGGCAGGAATGCACATTTTTATTACCTGGCAGTACCCATTTATTAATATGAACCAAATATTCATTTGCACTCCGGTTTTCTTGCCCATTGCGTTAAAGAGAAATATAGGGAAGTTTGCATATGGAAATTTTAAACAATGATCTCGAATCTTATAATTTGTATGCAACAAAACAAGACCTTTATTTGAAAGCAAAGCTATATGTGCTTGAATTAAGGCTGTGCGATCGTAACAACCGAAATATTATATTTGTCTTCTGGAGTACAATGGCAGTTGCATATATGTTGGTGGTTATATTGCATGCTAACAAGGCAAGTGTCAAGCCTTTCATGCTAAAACCTGCTTGTGTTGCGAAAGATAGCAGTCATAAAAAGTTGCACGTGTAAAGGTTAACCATATTTTAACTGCAGAATAATATAATTTACACTAATTGACCGGAATGGACACACCTGTTGTGAGCGAGAGAAGGAAGCAAATGCTGCAACAGTAGACTTATAGCTCTCTTACACTTAAAGTGTAGGTATTAGTCGGGATCATTATAGCATAGGGCTATTTTAGACGTGGTGAATGACTGGAAGCTGTGCAGTGGTTTATGGTCGAGTTCACTTTCGTATTTATAAGACCACAGGGTTGTTCGTTTAGTAGAGCAGCAGAGTACTACGGTCACACCTCTGCGGATGCTCAACGCAGCTTCGAACGAAACGTCTGGAAGGAGATTTTCCACTAGACTATAGTCCACAAGCACAGATAATCATGTTGTATTTTATTACACCAGCCGTGAAAGCTTATGCAATTTGAGAAAATCTGATGTTACATTTACATTACTTCCTCTACCTTCTGCAAACTATTCCTAAGAAAGCTATTATTCTATCTGCTTCATCCTTATGAGAGTAGGTATAAATTGTTATAAGGGTACCCTTAAGTGAAATTTGTAATTGATGCAATATTCATCTGGTGCCACAATTATAATAAGTAAGGCACGAATCAATGTGACCAGGTTTTGTGAAATTGACTTTCGTACCTTCTAATATAGACTGTTTGTGTTGATGGAGGGAGGGTGAGTACAGGTGCAAACAACTGTCACGTGGCAGCAGTGCTCGTACAAGTTGTATAGAAAGAATGTATATACCATACTGTACACGGCGACTATTAATGTTTCTATGTCGTTATAAAACACTACCTTTTGATAATAAAGTGCATGCGGGTTATCGAACATGAACATCCTCCACCTCTCACTTAAGCAAAAGCTTTATCGCGAGGAACTCCTTTCGAAATCGTAAGTGCATATGAATAACACACTGTATCACTGTATTTCATAATTCCCGCACCTTTTGATCCGGTGGACTCGGTTATTTTCTACTATATATCTTGTACAGCACACATTATTGAAAAAGGTGTTTTTTTTCTGTCTAACGTATTCTGGAGTGTATCGTTCGCATTTTTCCTAACTTCTCCGTCTTTGATTTCCATAATTTTACACATGCTTCTTCCATTATGTTTATAGCCTTTAGCATGTGTAACTCAAATGTTTCTCAGGAGGTTATGACATTGCATAAGCAACAAAGATTCTTTTTCTGAAATTTAAACTACTTAAAATATCCATTGAAATGAGGCACTTTGTCACTTGAATTGCATATAATTCTTTGGAATTTAAAGCACTGATCTGATTATTATTATTATTATTATTATTATTATTATTATTATTATTATTATTATTATTATTATTATTATTATTATTATTATTATTATTATTATTATTATTATTATTATTATTATTATTATTATTATTATTATTATTATTATTATTATTATTATTATTATTATTATTATTATTATTATTATTATTATTATTATTATTATTATTATTATTATTATTATTATTATTATTATTATTATTATTATTATTATTATTATTATTATTATTATTATTATTATTATTATTATTATTATTATTATTATTATTATTATTATTATCATCATCATCATTATTATCATTATTATTATCATTATTACTATCATTATTATTATTATTATTATTATTATTATTATTATTATTATTATTATTATTATTATTATTATTATTATTATTATTGTTGTTGTTGTTGTCGTCGTCATCAATATTGTGTATCCAGGGGACACGAGTCAAGACAGTATGCTCCTACCAACAGTAACTTGAAATCACGACCCAGGTCACTCTAATCCGTCCTCTAATAATAATAATTGTGCTTTAAATTGCAAGGTTCAAAGTATTTTTGGGCAAAACAAATGCTTTAATTTTTTAAAAATATGCTATTGGTACGCTTAAAAGGATTATTAGAGTGGGTGGTTATGCAGAGGAACAACATGTTTGCCGAAAAGCACAAAGGAAACAGGATTACCCCATATCCAAGAATTACGTACATAGAGATAAAAATGGGAAGGAGAACCATATCGCCTACCAAAATGCCTTGGGAATAAACTATGGCGTCACGTGCAGAAATTAATTGGAACGGTGTGAATCCGGAAGACAGCATGGGTGCAGGTTCTCTGTTTGCAAGTGGGCCCTCTGCTACGTCATATACCAAGGTGGGCTACCTGTTTATGTTAAACAGAGTTATGGCATATTTCGTGACCGAAGCAGGTTGTGTGTGGAAGTATTTTGGAGCAAGACGGTAATTCATGCACGTTCCACACTAAAGGGTGTGGTGCATGTCATCTATTCTTGGTTGCTACGTACTTTGATGAATACATCTTTGTGTCTCTAGGATCAACGAACCCTTATTCCTGACCTTCCTTAGCTTATTTACTTATGTTGGACACTACATACATTTATGCCCCAATAATTCACCTTTTTAATTTAAGAAAGATGCTACTAGTGCGCTTGTACATGCGTTTAGCAAATGTTTTCTCCTATAAATCTTACAGTTGGAAAAATATTTCGTAATTTTCGCATTCTCATAAAGTCCAAGTTCATTTCTCTTTTACTTTCTCTACTACGTATAGTAAGTGTTGAGTGTATTATATTCGACGTCAAGATTTCACCAAAAATAAACCTTTTGAGGTCTCCTAAATTAAACAAAAAGCATTTTTAAATAAAGGTCCATGTGTCTGTATGAATATGTCTGTCTGTGAACCGCATAACTAAAAGTCGAAAAGTTGATTAAAACCAAATTTGGTATTTAAGAATAATATCTTTCAAGGATACGAAAAAAAATTCCTCCACCTTAAACTAGCCTTTACATGGGACATTCTTTAAAATTTTAATTATTCTCAAAAATGGCTCTATTTTGATTAAGATATTTGTATTGTAAACAAAATCAATATTTTCAGTTTTCTGGCTATAGCCCATGTAGTCCTGTTTACCCTGGATGACTTTTGCATAAATGGTAAACCGTAAGAGATAGACCAAATCTTACTATATAAAAAATTAAATCTGCTTAAAACACACAGGCTACGTCCAAATGCATTCTTTGTGGAGTGAACCATTTCCGAGATATTCCTTGTTATTTGTAAGTTTTGTAATACTTGCACTTTTCTCTAATAGAAGGTCGTTACTCACTTTTTACCCCTTGGCCGTGCAAAGAGAACGGAATTTCAAAGCCTTCATATAGTTACCAGCTTTGAAAGATTTGACTAACGCACAAAAACCTACTGTTTTTTCATATTCCCCTTGCACCTACAAGAAAATTAGCAATAAGATAATTTTGCAAACGTTTATCTCAACTAACATGAATAAAATAGAGGAATGAGAGTTCATAGGAGCATTAAGTACAAATGTAGAGAAAGTCATGTGAGTACAACACATCAGTTTCTTTCATTTTCTTTTCTCTTTCAAATACATACAGTAAGTAAAGGAAGTATATTATTTCACCCACCAAAAATTAGATGCCGATATTTTGCTGGAAATATACTATTTGAGATCCCTTAACACAAAGAAAACCAGTTTGTTTAAATCGGTCCTGGTGCGTGTGTGTCTGTGCTGTGAGCAGCGTAACTCTGAAATTAAAAGTCCGATTTTACCTATGCCAACATAAGTATTGAAGTTCAGCATTTTCCAAGGATGCAACACAAAGATTTTCCAAAAAAAGTCTCTTAACTTTAAACTATACTTTACATAGAAAATATTTCAAAATGTTTTATTTGAGCAAACCGCAAGCTAGTCCTTAAATGGAACATTTCTGTTCTCGTCGTCCGGGCTTAACATGCTAGCATCTGGTTCCGGAGGTCGTGGATTCAAACTCGGCGGAGTGCGATGAATTTTCTTCGGGAGTAAAAATCCTTAGCGTGCCTTCCTTCAGAAGGGTGGTCTCGTGTGGTAGATTTACTTCGAGCATGATAAAATTACCTCTGAACAAAATTAAGCTTTCCTTTACGCCCAATATGCAACAAGAGTTCGAGAACCAAAGCAATGATAGAGCACCCATAAATGAAAATCGCAAATTCAATTTCATGGACAATTTTCCGATTCTTTTCATTTTCCCAAAAATACCTCTAATGGTTTTAATTAGAGTACCGTATGTTTAAGCTATTTCTTTTTCTTTTGGAATAGCCTGTGAAGTGCTTTTTATTTGAATGACTTTTGTATAATTAGTGAACCATAAGAGATAGAAAAAATGTTACTGCACCAAAAATGCAGTTTCACTTACGTTGGATGCTAACGCTTGTGATAGGCCTACACTCCACAGTAAACATGGCAGGACAAGGGAAGACGCATCGTTACGGTGTTTGTTTATGTACTGAGCTAGGGAAAGTGACCACCCACATAATCTGCAGTGTTGCCAGATTGTTTTCGCCAAATTACAATATCTCCGTAGGAAATGGCGAGAGACAAAAACGTAAGACACAAAATGTGTTCCAAATACCGAGATCAGCCACTAGTTTAAATTAATGTAATGACTTCCCTTCCACCCAGTATATAGCGAGTGGAATGCACTGCTTCGGCCATACGTTAACCAGTGATTCTACATGATGAGTATAACAAATATGTCCAATACAATAATTGCCAATAAAGAACCTTCTTGCCGAAAAAAAATATTTGTATAAAATATCTGGAGCCATCTAGCTTCTTGACGAATGGATGTAAATTATTATTTAATTCCCTAAGTGTCACACTAACACTGATGAGAACAAAGCTGTAATGTATTTCTACCTTAATGCCAATGAATTTAGCCACAATTTAATGTTAAAATTTCATGCAGAGTTTCATTTCTAAGAGAGATTTGGCAGCGTTACGTTGACAGTCAATTGTGACCAAATGCATTCGAACTGAAATAAAAAAAATACATTATTGGATTGTTTACACAATGTTTGCGCGACAGTTAGTGAAATAATAATTTATAACCTATCGTCAAGAAGCAATATGGCTACAAATATTTGAAATATTTGACTTTTTTGGCAGAACGGTTCATTTTTCACAATAATTGTATTGGACATATTTGTTATACTCGTCATGTAGAATCCCTGGTTAACGTATCGGCGAAGCAGTACCTTCCACCCGGTATATATAACATGTAGTTATTCCCTGAATCAATGTGCATTTGCACTGGTGCAAACGTCAGCCGTCTGATTACGAGTATATTAAAAGGCGATGCTCTTACATTTATAAATATTAATTCTAGTTTCGTTGAGTGTGTAACCAAAGACATCCATGTTAAATATATTTGGGTAGAAACTGGCAGAGGGGCCGATTTTTACACGTTAGAGTTCAAAATGTGGCTTGCCTAGAACTGGAAAATAAGGAACGGCTGACTTACTAAGTGTGTGTGTGTGTGTGTGTGTGTGTGTGTGTGTGTGTGTGTGTGTGTGTGTGTGTGTGTGTGTGTGTGTGTGTGTGTGTGTGTGTGTTCGTTTGTGTGCGCGCGCGTGTGACTTTTAAAGTTAGTATTTGGAACGCTCTTATCACTAAATTTACTTTTAATTTCAGTATCAATGATTACCTTTGATATGACAGACATTACTGAACCTGTGTTGTGAATCTGTTACATAAAATGGAACTATTCTTATTGCAAAGTATACACATACTTTAAGTGTACAATGCGTATATTTATTATTCATCAAGTAGTTAAACATATATATATTACTTCCCTGAATGTACGAAGTATGCAGTCAAAAGAACTTGGTTATGAAAATTATCAATTTTATTTTTGAAATATTATGACGCATGAACGTTAAGGCAGTACGTCGAGTTTTGCATCGTATCCATACTCTCCTCTGGCTCTGCACTGCACATTCTGAGTTACACCTAATCTGTTTCACCGGTGTCCAAGTTTCGCTGCCTGATAATTACAATTAATAATATTTATAATAGTATTAGTAATATATATTTTGTTTAAGTTTATAATTCGGCATTTAGCGATCTTGAAAACGGGTTAAATTTAGATTAACAACTTACAAAAAATGCGTCCTCTCTTTCACACAAATATGCAGCGCCCTAGCTTATCAAAAAAATCAAAAAAAGCAAAATTCGTTTTATCCTTCCTGTTAGTAAATCGCATGCAGAAAGGGTATCTTCTTTCACAAAAAGGATGTGGAAAGAAGAGAGAAAAAGTTTCATGTATAATCCGTGGAAACATGAACTATAACATTAGTTGTTCCGAATTTCATCAATAAATTAATTGTAACACATCAGAACAACAGTTACTGCCAAACAAACTTTATTTATAACCTAAGAGCTTAGTGTAGCACAGACTTACACCGTTGACACTATTAAACATAGAACAAAACAAGTGATTAATCGAATCTAATCACAACTGAACTACTGAGTCACAACTTACAAATTAAGTATACTCGGCACTGTCCACTGAAGTTAACTGTCAAGTTGAACTGAAACTACTAATAGGAATTGTACGGTGTCAACTCGACACCACTCGACTCAGTTTGGCTGAACTGAGTGCTTCCTCAGCTCCTTATACAGGCCCTGAATACAAAGGGAACGTTCTAGAAAAGGAAACTAGTCGAAACTACCAAGCGAATCTTCAAGAGTAGGGAGGTAGCACACAATGGCTATTGTTCTGCAGGGGCTGTTGCTCTGCAGGAGAACGGCCATTAGCTGCAGCAACGATGACAGAACTCTATGCATGAGAAGCAACTTCTGAAGGCTACGGCATCAGAAGTATATGTATATAAGTTCCAGTCTTCACCTCAGAACCATTATTTTTTCAAGACATGTTCATAATATAAGGTAAGCATAACTCATTTCAATTTCTTCAGAAATATGTAATATAATACTTACAGTTTATTCATAATTTATATTGTTTAAAGTTTAATTTGCCTCAAGTTTCTAACATGTGACCCGAGAATTTTTCTAAGTCCAACGTGAGTGAAATTTGCATTTTTAAATGGAGCTCGAAATTTTGTGGTCTAATATGCATTTAGAATCAGTTTTATTTGATGGTGAAGAACATTTTCCTAACATAACATTATTGATTCACCTACTACGCATACAGACATATTTAATCATATAGTGCAGACGACTGTTGTTTGTCTCTGAATTACACTGACCGCCTAACTTCACAGCGTCTGTCTAGAAATTACAATGATCGGCTAACTTCGCATATCGCTTGTCTCCAAAGTACACTGGCTGTATAAATTTGCACAACGTTTCTCCCTAAGTTACACTGATTACCTAACTTTTTACCATTTGTCCCTAAATTACACTAATTAGCTAACATAGCACATCGTTGGTCTCTAAATTACACTAACTGAATAACTTCGCGTACAGTTTAACCGCTGCTGTTCCTGAAAGACCAAACTATAAACCTCTGCTCTCTATTCTGTAAATTCAATTTTATCATTGTGTATTGAAATCGTTATACTGTTGGTGAATAAACAATTTTACTTCCGATTCTTACATTTTATACTGAAAGGAATTCTGCGTCCGCCCCTGGCCTCCCATAAGTTCCTGGAAGGAGTCTGCTAGAGGGTTCTTGCAGTTAGCATGCCACAAGTAGGTACTTACAGATATGGGTATCCAGATTTTCGAGTTGGCGACCATGTGGTCTGCAATTACATTGTAGAGTGTGTTTGAATCCCTATTGTTATTAGGTCACGTGGTCATCCACATCTCATTTGTTTCCACGTGCATCATCCCAAGGATTTATCGTCGTCCAGTCTTACATTAGTCAAATTGAAGAACATAGCTGGGACTGCCAGTTTTCTCTCTTGCAATATTTTTGGTGTTATTGGAGATCACATTGTAACTAAACCAAACATATACATTGAACTCCTGCTGAATACACTACTACTGTCACGTCCTATGACTTTGTATGCAAAGCAACGGACGGATTTCACCAAGCAATTCCTTTTTCCCGTTAGAACCACTTTTTCTTGCACACAAGAAAGCATACTCAGGACTTTAAAAAAATGACTGGCTGCTAATTACATCCACATGTTTCCCACTACGAAATACCTGAGTACATGTCTGGGAATCTTCTGCAGAAGTTGGCTGCATTTGCTACACATAAGCATGCTGTCTGCAACACGAGAAGCAATAGGACTAATCGGTATCTGTCATTTCAGTCTGCTTGCTCATGTGCATTGGTGAACCTTCTAACTTAAAACAGTTCTCGCGTCACATGTTCGAAAGCTTCTAGGTATATTTAATTTGTTAAATGGAACACCGCCCGAAGCACAACTATTCCATGTATACTGCTCTACTAGATATCACAAACGTGAATAAAAATAACGAGAATAATTTAGGATTTGCGTTTGGTGTTGATGTTATCACTTATACAGCCTGTTACGTGCCCGCCAACTCTATGCTAAGGCAGAAGGTAAACAACTCTGAAACGTAAGGCGCTTGAACACTGTGGGAAGTTGAACAGTATGTTCTATCATTCACACCCGAACGTATTTCAATTACTGGAAGCCATCAATGAGGTGCAAACCATCGCTTACACAAAAATTAATAGTGTTAATTTGAAAAAATCATTAGACGAAACAATAAAACAGTGAACAAGGAAGAATTTCTATCCAGTTTAAAGAAGATGAAGTAAGCAGACGTAAAATTTGTAGCATAAGAATTTCTACCATAACAAGAGGCCGTAGAAAACAAATTTCTGCCGTAGATGTTGCAATGTTCACTCAAATATTTTAATTATTATATATCTACCAAGTCGTTGTGCATTTGGTATCCTGTCCTCTGTCTGTATAAGTAGGGAGGGCAGTGTGTGGTACGTAACTCGGATGTCTGGTAAATAATGGGGGTACGGAACTAGTATATCTTTTCGTGTTTCGTCCGCAACTAGCTTACACCACTTTTTATAGGAAAATCACGGCGTTATGTCAACAAACCATTCCTTACCGCTATTGCGCCTGCACGAAGGCAAGTGACAACCTGATGGAAGGAGTGAAATTCTCTAGATTGACAAGGTTTTAATCTTGTTTTTCTTCTTCGCCTTCCAATCTTATACATAACCGTTATTTGAATGATCCTAAATCATTGATATTCATCTTCTCAGATGCTATGGCTATGTTCTTCCGAGGTTCCCCTTCTTATATAAAAACATTCCTCGGCTACCCTTTGCGGCCCGTATTCCTAAACCAGTGGTAATTTGCGTAAAGATGCGCTTTTTTTATAGTCCCATGTCGGCAGCTCTGCACTTGAGAATTGCAACAACAGCGAGAGGAAGCAGGGAACGGAACGGTTAGACCCACTAGTTACTGCTTAACTATAGTTAACATAATACTTGTGACTCTATATCTAATTAACGTTTTGGAAACATTGGAAACATACAAACTCTTAGGTTCTGTGCACAAGTTTTGTACAAATGCACTCATCTTATACTCTCTAAATTTAAATGTTGTAGCATAAATAAGCGCTGTTATGGAGCATGTGTAAAATAAGATGCATACTTTCGTCTTTTTTTTTTTTCTTTTTTTTTGGTGTTATTTACGGATCCCAGATACAGAAGCCTTTGTGTACTACTTCTATAAGGAAGAGAATGTAATATAGCTTGTAGTATTCTAAGCTTCATATTGATAAACTCAAAAGGATCGCTTTACAAGCACATATTATAACTCCGGGTTATGACTATCAACTTATCAGCTTTTACAGTGACAAACAACATTACTATGATAGCTTCCAAAAGCTTTGTTGACCAATGTATTGCCTTTCCGGCCTACACGGCATATCCTGAAAGTTTGCTTGTACACTGGATACACCCCCCCCCCCCATACATTTATAATGAAGATATTGAAAATCCGATGCCTGAAGCTTTTCTACACGCTGCCATGATATTATCACAATATTTAGTCATTTTACCCAAAAGCTGTAATAACAAAAGCTATTCGATTCATCAAACGTAAATTCTGCCGAATAACGCCTCACTATAATCCTGATCTGTGTACAAAAATAAAGTTTATATCACGGAATTTCTAAAATAGCATTATTAATTACTACTATTATTATCATTATTATTACTATCATCGATGAACGATGAAATGTACGGAGAACACAGAGAAAACAACAGCGTAAAGGTGAACTTAAATCTATCTCAAGGTTAACTTAACAATACCAGCTTCTGATAAGGGCTGATTTACCCCCTCTAATTATCGCTCCGCCTGCAAGCAATAATGGTTTCACAATCTGGAATTCTTAACGCAAATGTCGCTAAATTGTACCGGAGTGCAACTGCCACAGATTCCCTCATTTCGTGTCCTGATATAGCGATGTTTGTCGCTCCAATGTTAGCGACTCATCAGCGTTATTGGTCCCCTTCTGAACAGGTGTGTTTCAATGCGCATTTTCCCATGCAGTTATTTTCTTTTTTATCTCTTTCTTTATGATTTTCACATGCGTTGTGTTTAAGACAGATCACAACACTTCCAATCAGTACGACATTGCAGAATTTCCACAATACTAACTTCTGTCCTGCATCATAAACAGCTCTAAATTATTCGACTTTATTTAAATACATTGTTACTTTCGCATGGGAAAAGGCAATAATTATAGCAACCTAACTCAATATACTGGAATGGAGCCACCGCCAGTGCCACCGCTGTTCCTAACATAGATAACACTGAAACAGCTGTGTGCAAGGCCAATGGCCGGCAATCAAGGTCAGCAGTGGACAATACTGGTGCTCATATACCCCACATTTCAACATTTTATAATGCCAATGCACACATGGATGCCAGGAAAGCTATAACTTTTAACAGAAATGCATGAAATTGAACAAACAAGCATCAATTATTTCGTATTAAGGCGACACTCTGCTACCAAATGGACTTTCTTCCCTAATCAACCAGTTTTAATGAAATTTTAGGTTAAATTGAAGCTACCACGATACATTGTTGTATAGGTTTCACTACTCTAGGTTAAATAGTTTTGTAACTAAGAGTTAGTCATTATGTTTCAGAAAGAATTGAATAGTAATAAAAGGTAGACTTTTGCAGCTTAGCATTAAAATTTTGGCCTTAAATTAGTAGTTTTTCTAAGCCTATGCAATCACATTGCGTATTTGTTTTCCAAAATACTAATAGTTGTTAGAAATATGAATTTCTTATATTTAGAACAGAATAAAAAGAAATATTACTAATAATTACAAAAAAAAAAATGTATATATGAGTGTAACCAACAAACCAATGCATATTTTTCTTTATCAAGTTATGTTCTATACGCCCTTAAAATTTCATTTTTATCCATACATATTTACTGTCAAAAAGTTTACCCTAAAGTAGAAAAAGTATGACATGGAGAAAGAGCTCTTTAAAATTTTGGAACACAGTTATTGGAAATACGATTTTGGAATTTCAAGGCCCTTAAATAGCAACTCTCTTAAACATTTGACTACTGCTTTGATTTATATATCTCTTTTGTACCTACAACGATCTATATAACGAAACTAATTCTGCAAATATTTGAGTAATATGAAGTAGATAATGCAATAAGCCTTGTTAGAATACTTGGTAGGATCCAAGGATAATCAAGATTGGGCAGCGAAAGTCATGTGCATGTAGCATCAGACACTTTTTATCTTTATCTGTACTTTTTTAAAGCTTTATAATAGAATAATTTCAAAATGTCCTCAAGGGCACTCTTTGAAGAGTGTAAGTTCCGAGTAACGTCTTTAGGATACTAAAGTCGCTTCATTTTTGTCTGTACCAGCATTTGTGTTATTTTCGCAATTAAGGCAATAAAGCGTTGTTGATGGAAATGAAACTACTGTATTAATGAAGCTTTAGGTGTTATTTGAATATAATCAGGTGTTAAAATATCTTCCAGTGAACAGAGAAATAAGAATTAATATAGACCCCTCCCACTTAATGTTTTATATTATGTCCCTAATGCACAAGGCTTTGATTTCACCATTTAATTTAATTTACTGACTGAAATTTGAAAGCCGCATTTTGCTTTCACAATAATAGAGTTGTTTCAACGCTCATCTTTCATTATGTTTGTTGCAGTTCAATCCTTCAAGACAGAATCGGGACCCTGAGAGGACATATACAAGAGAACAAAAAATGAAAGTGAGGCACGAAGTGGCCTAGGTTATGCTTCTAGGGGGTTCTGATCCTTAATGGATGCACAGCTGTTTTTGAACGAGCATATATTCAGAAAGACTGACAAAAATATGTACCAGTGAGGACATGCAGCAGCCCTCTACCAGAGGACAGTAAGGACATACCGAGTAATTTTGAGAGTTCTATCCTTGCATAAATATATGAGAAAATTTTAGACCAAAAAAGCAGCCCTTTGCTTCCCCCACTAAAGACTGCACTATCACTTTACACCAGTATCATATCCACTTCCCATATGCAGAAAAGCAAAGTCATATGCATTACTGTGGGGATTAAATGCAAACCACCTGCAATTTGAGGCAGAAGTCACTAAACAAATCACAAAAGTATTTTCTCAAAAATCGATTAGAAGTAAGGATACTGTATTTGGATGATTAATTGCAATTCAGGTAACATCAATCTCGGTGTAAATAAAACATGATGTAAAGCTAACGATTACTGAAATGGTAATTGAAGCAAAACAGAAAAGCAAAGAAATATTGCTTGTGTTGCACTGTAAATAAATATTTTCACAAACATTTGCTGTACATTATTTACTAGACATTCACTGTACCTGCAGTATATTACTGGATTCCACACAAAACGTATTAAATTTTCTCATCAATAGGACTAGCATAGAAAATAGAATCATATGGAAGTTTCTACGAAATACAATGGAAAGTTCTAATGTGGAATTCCTAGCGCCTATCCTTATGTGCTTTGGTTGAAGGTGCTGAAGGGCATATTGATCAGAAATGCTGCTTCTCTATTCACCTTCCTATAGTTCTCCATTAATTTCTTTGTCAACAAACGTTGGAGGGAAGTGCATCATTTCTATACATTCAATTTCAGACAGTAGTAAAAGTTATGCAAGCATACTGTTGCTTTTATGATGGAGTCTATAGTCTCAGGCTGCACATTGGTTATCCACCGAGCAACTAAAATCCCAAAAGCATTTTCAGTCATTCACCATCCTTGAAAGCACCCATAATTGTAGACCTTCCTTTTCAAACTTATAACTTGAGCAGTGTCTCACTAAACGTTTCTTTGGAGGAAATGTTTCGTCTCCTAAAATAATCAAGGCACTGGCTGAAAAAACTGCTGAAGGAGAATGGAACTTGGTAGGGGAAACAAATTAATATGTATACTGGTTCTTTGCAAAATTGCCTGCAAAGACTGCTGAAAGGGAACGGGAGATAGAAGGTGCAACAAACTATATAGTACGTTCTCACTAAGTTAATAATTCCTGAGCATCCTCCCATCATATGACCCGTACGCTCTGTTAACATGTTATTGGTTCTTCAAGTACTCAAGGACGGACTAGATCGTTCAGCCCTTTCAATACAGACTCCTAAGCATGACTCGGTTTTGTGAATAGTGGCTGTATTCATAATGATGAGCAATATTAAACTATAATGCTCACAGCAGAAGAAGAAATCTCTCGTTAGAATAATAGTTGTAAAAGGCTCAGGAGCAGAACATTGGTTTCCCATTGAGCTGTTGTGCTTTCTTTACTCCTGCTATATAGAACAGTTCAATCAGCACTGAAATTTCTCCTTTGGCTATATCACGGAAACTACAAGACTGAAAATAACAATGGCAAACACAAAATTTAACGGCGGCTGATACCCAGCCACTACTATTCTCTTTTGTGTTGTTCAAATAAATGCTGAGACCACAAATAACAATTAATAATAATCGGCTTTACAGTGTGACTTCACAGCATGTTTAACAATGCAACACCGCAAGGCCCGACAAGCGCCTGATTGGATTTTGTGTAGACCAGCTCTTCCAGTACCCGCCATTAAATTTTGTGCCAGCCAGCAGTTTATTTATATATTTCACCATATATTCCACAAGCGAGTTGGAAAGAAATGCTTTCCAGTAGTCTATTGTCATTTTGGCACCTTTTGCCATTGTTTTCACTCCTGGCAGCGGTATTACAATTTTTTTCAGGTAAAAGATATTTTGAGTTGTTGGATTTTCCTTAAAATCTTCCTATTGCATCCTTGGAAGATGTTTAACTTAAATACCAAGTTTGGTACTTGACCGGCATTTTGTTTTTGAGTTATGCTGTACACACAGACACATATAGGTTGCGTGATTCTGTGACAGTTTTGAATAAGTGTCGTGTAATGGTCAACAATTTACAAAAGTGATTTACATAACAATCCAAGAAAATTAGAGTGTTCTAGAACCTATTTTACCTGATTGAGAATTGAAAAGTTGTATAAATATACTAAAAAGTGTAGAAATAAATGTTGTGGCGATGGTTCACAAATCCGTGATAGTGGTATCCTAATTCATCCTAATAATCTGATACCAAAAACAATGACGACGTACGTGCATTGATTCCCTTGACCTTCACCTACATCACAAAATACAAACCGTTATTAACATTGTCTTTATGTTTATCTCCAATTAATTATGTGAATTTAATTGAAAATGTTTTTTTTTTTTTTTTTTTTTTTTTTTTTCCCCGGTAGGGAGGTAAATACTCACAAAATCTCGGTCGTTTCAACAGATTCATTAAACAACATACTCCATTGTAATTTCCCTTTCAGCAACTGCTGAGAAACGAAAGCAGAACTGTTCAGCTATCTGTTGGATACTTCAGAACTACCAACATTTGCAGAATAAAACCATGGCACGAAACTTAACTTTGCGTCATGG
The DNA here is from genome assembly GCA_030765045.1 of Tenodera sinensis. Classification (NCBI taxonomy): domain Eukaryota; kingdom Metazoa; phylum Arthropoda; class Insecta; order Mantodea; family Mantidae; genus Tenodera; species Tenodera sinensis. The sequence continues at coordinate 97,319,847 of CM060964.1, read as the reverse complement.
TATTAAGGGTATAATGGAATAGGCATCTACCCTACACACACAAGGAAATGCTTATTGTGAATTCAGGGAGTCTCGAAACGTGTATTTTCGTGACATTTTGGTATTGAATTTTTGAGTGGAATATGTGCAATAGAAGTTCCCCTATTTACTATAGGTAAGTAGTAGAGAAAATAGTAAAAAGAATCATAATACCACTTGCTGTAGGGATTGAACTTCGGCGTATTCACATCCAGAATTCGCTTATTTGGTCGTTTCTGGTAAAGATTTCGGCACACAGATGCCTTTTGTTGGGAACGAACTTCTTATCTGAGATTGAAACAAAGGTCGTTGTTGTATCCATGTCAGACACTATTATTCTGTTCGTGAAGGTGGTGTCACAAAACCCCGTTACGGATGCCTCTGTGAGTATAAAACCCGAGTGCCACTCCTCTCCCAGACAAAAGATAACGATGAGGTTCACGGACGCGAACCTCCACCACTGAGTGCCAACAATAGAACAGTGTGCATTATTTCGTCTACATGTCTATAGTCTATACAAATAATAGAGTTGCAACCTAGATGATGTCGCAAACTTAAGTTGGGTGAGCAATTGTTACTATGGTAGATACAACACTTAATGGTGGCTGATACCTGACCATTGCTATTCTCTTTCCTGTAGTACAAATAAATTTTGTGGGTGCAAATGATAATGCTTCGCATCGTGATTTCACAGTGTGTTTAACTATACCACTTAGCAAGCCTCTGATTGGATTTTGTGTTGTCCAGCTTCTCCTGCTACCCACCATTAAATTTTGTGTTGACTCAATGACAACTTGCGGAGGGGGACTTAGCACCTCAACCGAAAGGCAATATCTTGTGCTTCTAACGGAACACCCCCGGGAGGATGGATGAGGCGAAGGGATCCGAAGGGCGGCCGCAACGTTGCTTCAACAGAGCAAAGGGTGAGGTTCCTAAATGTTCCCGGTTAGAAGCACCCGGCGTAGGCTGGTTCAGGCGGTTGTGCCCAAAAAGCTGTACCAGAAGGAGATTTTTAAATACTCACTTTTTCAAATCAAACCCTTTAATAAGTAAAATATTATTGGAATTAGTGAAATATTGCACAGAACATGATCTATAACCCTGATGTGTGTACAAAAATAAACCTTTTAGCTTAAAAATTGTGTAAAACCTAAATTTCAACCCTCACCATCCTAAACGAATTTGGGGAAATGTTAGATAACATCTGTCGTGCTACCCCTATCCTCTATTAGGAGTCCAGTGAATTGCACAGTGGAAGAATACCCGGACTTAAAAGCCCCACGTCTTTGGACAGAATCGAACCCGGGAACTTTCCGTGGCTGGGAACCAGAGCTTCAACGCTGTGGTCCACTATGCTACGGAGGAGATCCTTCTATAAAGAAAACTGTCGATATTCATATATCTGTATATGCTAATCTAGAAATCCCATAAACTGTCCATGATATCCTGAGAAACAAATAGAAAGCGGCAGTATTTAAACAAAATGAGAAAATACTGAACAGCTGAAACCAATAATATAGAATATTTTGAACATGGCTGATGCTGCATAAAAAGTTTTGCAAATAAAATGTGTGTTTTTTACGAGATCTACAATGTTTGTATACAAGATTTTGTCCTCATAGTTAACCCCTTATACCAAATTAAATAAAATTGCTTCAAATGAAGACTGCTATTCCAAAAAACCTGCAAAGTGTACATCTTATTTTGTATATATACACTTTGTTTCGTTTTACATATACGACATTTTAATCAGAATCGTTGGCGCCATCTTTCAGAATGTAGACGTTCGTAAAACGTACCATGTAAAGAGCAATTTGTGGTAGGGCATTTTTTAAATGTGTCGCATTATTTTAAGATACTGAATGAGATATCAAGATATGATATCAAGTTTGATGTTTAGCCGGCATTTTGTTTTTGAGTTCACCAGTTGACAGGCGCGCGCACACACACACACACACACACACACGCACACACGCACTCGGGCCTTTTTTCTAAAATTCGAATGTGTTGCACTCACATGACCTTCTCTACTCTTATACAAACTATTCTTTCTAACACTTATTCCTCTATTTTCTGCATGTTAGTCGAGATAAAAATTGCTTCGATTATCTCATTACTAAAGCTTTTGTAGCTGTAAGGGAAATATGGGAACACAGCAGGGTTTCATGATCTATAGTCAAATCTTTTAAGCGCTGTTCGCTTTTTGAGTAATTTGAAATTCTATTCTCTTTGCATGATCAAGAAATGAAGAACCGATGACTTCTCATAGGCAATTGAAAATTCAGTTAAAATAACAGCGAATATCTCAGAAAAATGTGTTTGACTTACGGTTTACCAGTCATACAAGAATTTTTCAGAATGAAGAGAAATTCAGGGGCTATTCCAACTGAATTCAAAGTATATATTTCATTTGTCATAAAAATACCTTAAATATACGGTATTTTAATCAAAATTGCTAGAGCTATTTTTGAGAAAATCGAAACTGTTTAAAAATGTTCCATGTAAAGATTAGCTTAGAGTGGAGGAATTTTCCTGAAGTGAGTGAGTGTATCGGGTTTAAGGGCCCGTCGACAACTTGGTCATTAGGGCCCCAGTTTTCTTGAAACTCTTTGTGTTGCATCCTTGGAAAATGTCGAATTTTATTGCCAACTTTGATTTTTAACAGACAGACGCAAATAACCCGCCTGTTTACTTTCTGTGCTACGTAGGTATAGTAAGTAGGGAAAGTATTGAATTCGACCCAAAACATCGATGTCCAAATTTCACTGAAAATATATGCTGTGAGGCCCCTGAATAGAAAAAAAGCATTTTTAGAAAAAGCTCCAGGCCCTTGTGTGTATGTGTTTGTGTGTGTGTGTGTGTGTGTGTGTGTGTGCGCGCGCGCGCACGTGTGTGTGTGTGTGTGTGTGTGTGTGTGTGTGTGTGTGTGTGTGTGTTTGTCCTCCTGTGAACAGCATAACTCAAAAACGAAAAGTCGGTTAAAAACTAAAGTTGCTTTCATGGATGCGACACGAAGAAAATTTATCCATCCTTAACTACCCTTTACATGGAATATGTTTAAGATATATTTATGCCAAATGAAATGTATATTTCCAATTTTCTGGCTCTAGCACATATAGTCTAGTTTACTCTTGATGACTTTTACATAAGTGGTAAACCGTAAAAGATTGACCAAATCTTGCTATACAAAAAATGTAAATCTCGTTAGTCACACAAGTTATGGCCAAATGCATTTTTTTTTTTTTTTTTTTTTTTTTTTTTGGAGTAATCCATTTCTGAGATATTCCTTGCTACTTGTGTGAGTTTTGCAATACTTAAAATTTTCTCAAATGGAAGATCGTTACTCACTATTTTTATCTCTTGACCGTGCAAAAGTTCTTCATTAGCGACCAGCTTTAAAAGATTTGACTATCGCTCAAAGCCTACTGTATTCTCTTATTCCCCTTGCACCGTAAGCAAATGTGCAACAAGATAATTTCTGCAAAAGTTTATCCCGACTAACACGAAGAAGATAGTGGAATAAGAGTTTGTAAGAATAGCTGGTGCAAGAGTAGAGAAAGCCATGCGAGTGCAACACATCGGGTTTTTCTAAAAATGTTTTCCTTGGGTTCAAGGTACCTCAAGGCATAAGTATATTTCTGGTGAAGTCTCGACATTGAACTTTTGGGTGGAATAAAATATTTCCCCTGTTTGTAGTAGAGAACTGATTTTTGCAACAATGCTTGTGAGTGTGTTTGCGCGAGCGCGTGCCAGTTTCGGTTGAAGTGAGTTACCTAGGGATGAAGCCTTGGTTTCCTCGGGTAGCGGCAACATAATCTAGCGGCCGTAAAATGGAGGTAAATGATGCCATAAAAAAGTTGCCTGTACAAATAAACAAGTATTGTTTCTCAGAAAGCGGGAACTGTCTTCATCACATCATAGAGCGATAACACCTTTTGTCTGAATATGCGGATTTTGGTTCTGCAAACGTTGCTGTAGCTCCGGCCACATCTAAACAAAAGCACTTTCCTTTAGATACAAAGGGAATATCGGTATGTTTAACAGCCGCCTTAGTGCACACTCCATGCAATCGCCTGAAACAACTGAATACGAAAGGACCTGAAAAGAATTCGCACCTCGTATATACCTCAGAATGACTCAACTATGATAGAAAATGTGTTTGGAACAATCTGTGTGCTTTAAAGATATCTACATATATGTTATGAAGTACGTTTTCGTCTATGGCTCAACGTTTACCATTATATGGCTTATACTCGACTCCTTCCGAACAAACAGCTATTTCCAGAAAATTCAAGATACCTATACATTTTGTTTGTCATATCTTTAATATGAGGTATATTAGTCAAAGTCGTTTGAACTGTTTTTGAGAAAATGGAAAATTTCGAAAAATCTTACATTAAAAGGTAACTTGGAGTGGGAGGACTTCTTTTGAAAATGATTTTTTCGCCACCTTTGAGGATGCTGAACATAAATATCAAGTTTGATATTTAAATGACTTTTCGTTTTTGACATGATCGCACACACGCACACACACACACACGCACACACACACACACACACACACACACACACACTCACAAAGAAGACAAATTGCATGCTTTAACGAGATATATACCTTTTTCTGCAGTAAGACTTTGTCTATCTCTTACGGCTTACCAGCTATGCAAAAGTCCTTCAGAATAAAGGGATGTTCAGAGGTTATTCCCGGAAAATTTAAGATAAACATTTCATTTGTCATGAACATATGACATTTTAATCAAAATGTTAATGCTGCTTTTGAGAAAATAAAATTTTCGAAGGTATTTTTATGCAAAGTGCAATTTGAGACTGTGGTTTTGTTGAGAATATTCTTGTTATATCCTTGGAAGGTCCAGTGTTTAGATACCAAGTTCTTATTTTAGCCGAGTATACATTTTTCAGCAATGCTGTTAACGAACACACAGGTGCACACGCACACGCATAAAGGGAACGTTTTCTAAATTACTAGGGTATTAAAGGGGCCTCAGCACATACATTTGCGGTGAAATCTCGATGGAAAGTTCGGTTTGAAAGCAATTTATCCTCTACATACTATACGTGACAGAGAAAATACTATGTGCCCAATATTTCGAAAAACAGTTGTTCTCACTCAAACAGTCAATAGTTATACACAATTTCTTATTTATTACTTTCTCGGATAGGTTTATCAAGAGTCGGTATAAAGAAAAGGCCCCATCTCATACGACTTCACTTGGTACAACGTAATTTGTTTCTGACAATGCTATCAGTAATAGAGTATTAAATCTATTGATTGGTTCTTTTGTCATAGTTTGCTTTCTAAGTAGACACTTGGGTCCTCTTTGTCATAAGAACCGATGTCTATTGCAGTACATTTGCATTCCTCATCGACAACTAGCATAACGATAGAATAAACATTTCTTGTAATTGTAGAATGGCAATGCACTGTTTTTTTTTTTTTTTTTTTTTTTTTTTTTTTTTTTTTTTTTTTTTTTTTTTTTTTTTTTTGTGTCTTCATTCCAACATGTTGCCCCTCAACCGCCTCAATAGCTGGGGAAATTCCATATTGACATAAGTGTCGGCAATTATTCGCAGGCTGCTGCTTTGTTGGTGGTGATGTTAAGCTGAGTATAGTTCTAGTGATGCTGTCAGCAAGTTGTACTATGACATCAAAGATGATATTGTAAAAAATGACAGAAATCAGTCATATTACTTTTTTACCACAGATGCAGTTTTCTTTTTGTGAACATAGTCTACAGTCTCTAGGGCTATCACAAATCTCGTTTTTTACTTTCTATAACCTTGCTTACTCCTTTTAGTGTCTTTCTTCACTTCCTCTATCACTCATGCACTAATTAGCACGATATAATCACTCGCGACGCTCGTTGAATCTTCTTACGACAGTCAGCTGTTTTGCACTCCCTGACGCACTGAAAGGCTCATGCCGTAACTACACTCTAAAACTCACTCCTCTGGCCTCCTTGTATACTGGGGATGGCATCCCATGGACCTTTCTTGATTTCTACACACCACACAGACACACACACACACACACACACACACACACACACACACACACACACACACACACACACACACATGACAAAAGACAGAAAGGGCTACGCTACTTCATAACACAATCTGTACCGGCGAGCAAACAAAGACGTTCAAGGCGAGGCTGCCTTGACGGACTGCTGCGTCTACGTGACTGTTAACAATCGAGGTGGCAGAAACAAAACGGGTGTCGAGAATGGTCGGGAGACTTCTAATTGAGTCATTTATGATGTGTGTGTGTACGTGTGTGTGTGTGTGTGTGTGTGTGTGTGTGTGTGTGTGTGTAGGAGTCTGTGTATCTCTGAACAGCATAACTCAGAAACGGAATGGCCGATGAATACCACGCTTGGTATTTAGTTTAAGCATCTTCCATGCATGCGACAAGAAGATTTTCAAGAAAAACCCACCAGAAGTTGCCGCTTACAAAGATGGGGAAGTTTTAGGAATATTCGATTTTCTCAAAAACAAATCATTTTCACTCAAGTACTAAATATCTTTAAGCGTATATATTGAGTTTTCTGAAAACAGCCTGTGAAACCCTAGCAATTCACAAAGATGCTTGTATGATTTATGCAGCTGAGAAGCGTTTAAGATATAGACGAAAACGTATTAAACAAAAACGTTGATTTGTTTAAAATACATAATTTATTTTAACAAAGCTCTTGTGGCATTTGCCATTTCCGAGATATATGGATTCAATTGTTCAGTACTTTGAAGATGTTTGCTTTCTCTACCAGGTACATAGTGGGTGGAGAACGTACTACATTGCACCTCAAATTTCGATTTCCATGTTTAGCGGAAATTTGAGGGCCCTGAAATCGAAGAAAGCTATTTTTAGAGAAATATATATTTCTGTGTGTCGGGGGGGGGGGGGGTGCCTGTGCCTCCCTGTGTGTGTATCTGTCAGGTACCAGCATAAGTCAAAAACGAACATTTCTACAGTAAGATGCATATAAACCTGAGCCATGTACAACTTCGTGAGAACAAAATACACAATTGGGATATTACATTGTTAATTGTTGCTCAGAGCAAAAGTGTGGTGTTTCTGAATGATTTGGGGCTTACGGTAGCCCAACATCTGCTGTTCTGTGTGTTGATGTAGCCTGACAAGTGAAACCATGCCTCATCTGTAAACCTCATTATGGAGTGAACGTCAGGACGTGGAGTAAGATAAACTTGACACTGTCGACAATAACGCATCCGTTTTTCGTGATTTAATTTTCTCAATTGCTGCATCAGATGCACTTTGCATCGTCGCAATCCCTACTATTTCTTTAAAGCTCTTGGACGAGTGCCGTATAAATAACCTGACTGCTGCCTCAATCGACGCAACGATTTCTTTGGGTAGCTCACATTCTTCACAGAATTCACAGTCTTCGAACATGATCAACAGATTCTGCACACATTGATGCTATCTATTTTCTACTCTCACTGACGAGTACATAAGCTTTCTTAGTATAGATAAAATTGTTGTGTTTGTTAGAACATCGTGCACATTGAACTGTTTTCCAAATTCCCATTGCGTTATTATGAATTAGTTTAACTTCCAAAATGTTTTCACAATAAAAAGCCACTGTGGAAGTAAGTACTCCATGTTTCTGTTATGACTGCAAACTAAAAGCAGTCAACAATGTAACAACAATGTCAGCAATACTAGTTATTGCCATCTAATTTAACATTGGCAACAGTGGGCAGTAGTACTGATTCTCCCAGGGTAACTGAGACCATTAAAATAAATTTCACATCTTTACGAGCTTTCAGAGGGAAATTATGGTTCACTAAAGTAGTTCAAGTACTCGTATATATGGGTCAAGTTGTATTTCCTTAGTATACATAATGAGGTGTGGAAAGTACGGTTGCAACGATTTTTCCCAGTTACATTGAGGTATACATTATAATTTTTACTACATTACATGGACAGATAATCAATTACGATGTCCAGGTATACAACTTTGAAATGTTTTGTCAATAATAATAATAATAATAATAATAATAATAATAATAATAATAATAATAATAATAATAATAATAATAATAATAATAATAATAATAATAATAATAATAATAATAATAATAATAATAATAATAATAATAATAATAATAATAATAATAATAATAATAATAATAATAATAATAATAATAATAATAATAATAATAATAATAATAATAATAATAATAATAATAATAATAATAATAATAATAATAATAATAATAATAATAATAATAATAATAATAATAATAATAACAATAACAACAACAACAACAACAACAACAACAACAACAACAACAATAATAATAATAATAATAATAATAATAATAATAATAATAATAATAATAATAATAATAATAATAATAATAATAATAATAATAATAATAATAATAACAATAACAACAACAACAACAATAATAATAATAATAATAATAATAATAATAATAATAATAATAATAATAATAATAATAATAATAATAATAATAATAATAATAATAATAATAATAATAATAATAATAATAATAATAATAATAATAATAATAATAATAATAATAATAATAACAATAATAACAATAATAACAATAATAATAATAATAATAATAATTATAATAATAATAATAATAATAATAATAATAATAATAATAATAATAATAATAATAATAATAATAATAATAATAATAATAATAATAATAATAATAATAATAATAATAATAATAATAATAACAATAACAACAACAACAATAATAATAATAATAATAATAATAATAATAATAATAATAATAATAATAATAATAATAATAATAATAATAATAATAATAATAATAATAATAATAATAATAATAATAATAATAATAATAATAATAATAATAATAATAATAATAATAATAATAATAACAATAATAACAATAATAACAATAATAACAATAATAATAATAATAATAATAATAATAATAATAATAATAATAATAATAATAATAATAATAATAATAATAATAATAATAATAATAATAATAATAATAATAATAATAATAATAATAATAATAATAGCAATAATAATAAATGATGATGATGATGACGATGATAATATCTTTGATACGCATATGACGTTACCTGCAAAATACATGTTATTATGACATAGGTTACAGTTCTTCCAAATGCCTGGGATTTTGTAAATAATACCTTTCACTCCTGTTTGTGAGAAGTAGTAACATACTACTTGCAAAAGCAAAGCAATATTGCACAACTAACTAGGAAAAACATGTCAGTAATATTCAACATGTGCAGGCCGCAGGGTTTGGTTTACTTGTGTGACACGCAAGTGCCCATTAGTCACTCTTGAAGCTAAATGGATTAACAGGATTGTCGCTCCAGCAAATAGTCAAGTAAGATGTACTTTATTTAACTCAGGAGTTTAGCTAGGACCTTGTGGTTGACACAAGTGAGCCTGAGATAACACGCTGTTTATTGCTTTCACTCTGACCTTTTACACCGTGTTTCAAAAGTGACTGGTCCTTTCTTTCCCGAGACAATAAATATTACGCGAAAGAGATTCACCAATACATTACACTACTGCAGCAAACAAATTAATTATGATCATACTTTCAATATGTCAATATGCTTTGAATGAAGCAGATGGAAGAACAAGCTTTTGTAAAAGTACTTGACAAATGGGTCTAGAAGGTCATGAGAACGTGACACATCAGATTCGTTTATATGCCTATTAAACTAAATATAGTGCTCGTGTGTTTTGTACAAAGGAGGGGTATACGTGCAGGACAGCGTGGTTTGGAGCGCGATTAGGAAAGTGCAGTTGAGGTAGAAGTCACCCAGATGGTCAGCAAGTGCTGGAGCGGACATCATCAACGTCTCTTCACGCCCCCACACGACCAGCCAGTTTGTACGACGCGCCTACCGCACTACCAGAGCGGCGTACATCTGGAATGTGAAGGCCAACATGAGTTTCATTCAAAAACTAAACGAGTCTTTCGTTCGAAGGAAACTCCCGCTGCCTATAGTTACTTTCTGGTTTCTCAAGGGCGCAGCTCAAATTTAGCGTTAAGAAATGTTGTCCTGCTGGTATCCAAAACTAAAATGGCGTATTGCAAGCGAGTAGCGTTCATAATTATTGATATGTGCTGAAAGTGAAGATATATTACTTTAATGACATGGAAACGCATAGGAATCATTCTAATCCGCAGGATATACAGCAGTAACCAAAAACCAACTTATGATAAATGGTAATGCAAAACAGAAAGAAATGTGAAATAAAAATATCTTGCATTATAATTAGTACCTGGGCGACCAAGCTTTGCTCGGCATTTCTTATCCTTTCCTTTTTTTTTTTTTTTTTTTTTTTTTTTTTAATCCTGTTTTTCTTTTGGGAGAAGATACTTATTTAGATAAACTTGAAAAGAAAAAGTTAACTGAATATAAATTTTCATCCTAATTGTTGGAGCCGTTTCCGTGACGAGACCTTCAATATCCTGGATTGTTTGTTGAAATTGACCCATTAACAGAGAAATTATGGCCAGAATAAGTTTTCCAATAATTGTGACTGTTACGCATAGGCTAAGATAGCTAAGTCAATTTTCTTTAGGTTTTCTGAAACCTCTTGGCAATATCTTTTAATATCCTTGCTTGTTTGTTGAAATTGGCCCATTAACATAGACATGGCCAAAATAAGATGTTGAGTAATTGTGATTGTTACGCGTAGACTAAGATAGCTAAGATGTCATTTGCCTACAGTAATTACTAATTAATACTTATTCCAACAGTTATAATTACACAAATACAACTGTCTCAGATACTGGAAGCCAGCAGCTTTATCAGTTTAAGTGGTATGCTAATTTACATATGTGTTTGTCTCTTATTTGTCCTAGTTATTCACCAGAAAACACACAGAACCATAACAGTCACAACATTTTAAAAAATCTCACTCTTCAAACTGTTCTGTTCACTGACCACTTCTATTTGTTTTTCACATTCCATAAAAATGTCCCAATTCTTCTTAGTTCCGACTTGTCTTTGAAAATTTGTCTCACTGTTAACTCCTTATTTCTATTTAGCTATTTTCTACAAACAAGCTGTTTTTACCGATGTTCTGTGCTTGAACATTCCAACAATATATTAATCTCATTTTCCCTACCATTACACATTGGAAATATTTCATTCATCACATTCTTCCTTTCATTTCACAATTTCCATATTCCCAGTCTAAACCAAGTTATTTTGTTAATTTCACAAACCTTAAAATATAATTCTCTCCCTGCATCATTTTTCCATGTAAAAGCTAAATGACCTTTTGTTTCTTATTTGAGCATATAAAGCTTGCCCATCTTTAGCTTCTAGCCATTCTATTATTATTTTCCAAACTCCTACTTTTTGTATTCTGGAGCCCAAATATGTCTTAATCTAATTATCATTAACAGATTTTTGTATTTCCCGAGCTATGTATGTATCTGCTTCCGAGTTGTTTGTTTGTTTTTTGTTTTGTTTTGTTTTGAAAATTCAAACACACTTTCGTTTGATAAACGAAACTCCTAAATTCTAAATAAAACACATTTTAATTTTTTTTTTTTTCATTCTTTTTCTGCATTGCCTGTAGCAAGAAGAGGAAATATTCGATAGCGCGATTTCACTGGACATGCCTTTTTGGAGACTCCATTAATCCCTGTTAGAGAAAGGTTCGTGCGTATGTGTGTGTGTGTGTTGTATGCGTATGTCCATCTGTCTGTCCGTTAACAACATAACTTAAAAACGAAAAGTAGGTTAATAACCAAACTCAGTATTTAAGTTCAGCATTTTCCACGGACACACATAAATAAACGATAATATAAACGATAAATAAAGGACAAAGACACGAAGATTTTCAAGAAAGTACCCCAACCCAATTTACACCTTACATGGAAAAACTGTCATTTTTGAGTGTCTCAAAAATGGCTCTAATGAGTTTGATTAAAATTATTGCAAGGCAAACGAAATACATACCTTGAATTTTCTGGAACTAGCCTGTGAAGTCCTACGAATTATAAATTAACTGCATGATTGGTAGATTATAAGAGATAGACAAAATCTCACTGCAACGAAAATGTGGGGTAAAGATGCCTAATTCCGTGATACAAAATTGCATTTCTTGCCATGCTTTTATTCTGCAATAGTTAGTAGTTATGAAGTATCCAACAGATAGTTGAACAGTTCTACTTTCCTTTCCCAGTAATTACTGAGAAAGGAAATGGCTATGGAATATGTTGTTCAATGATGCTGATAAAGCGATCAAGATTTTGTGAGTATTGGTCTCCCTGCGGAAACAAAATGTTCAATTAACTTCAAACAGTTAATTGGAGGTAATTATAAAGGCAATAAAGTTAATAAAGGTTTGTATTTTGTAACGTAAATGAAGGTCAAGAGACTCAATACTGTTTTTGAAATCAGAGAATTAGGATGAATTAGGATACCATTACCACGAATTAAGGAATCCTATCACGCATTTAGGGACCATCGTCACAAACTTTTTTCTACCATTTTTTAGTATACTTATACAACTGTTTAATTCTCAATCAGGTAACATATGTTCTAGAACATTCAAACTGTATTCTTGAATCGTTTTTCAAATGGGTTTGTCCATTTATGACCATTACACAACACTTATTCAAAACTATAATGGAATTAGGCAACCTTATCCTAAACCTCGAGGAAGCAGACAATTTATATTATTTGTTTCTAGGTTGAATTTTCTAATACTTATACTTTCTCAAATTCGTTACCTGTTTACCCCTCCCCCCCCCCCCCATATTGGTCGCGTAAATAGTGTGGAATGTCAAAGCCATCATATAGTGACACGCTCATTAAGAATCTGATTATCGCTTGACATATTGTATCGTACAACAAAATTTTCGTTTAAATGTAAGCTCCAAATGTGAATTGTAAGTTTATCTAGGTTAACAAGGTGTAGCTAGAACAGTAAGCCTTTGTAGAAATATTTTGTAGACGATTGATTAGAGAAATTGTTGTAAGTGTAACGCATCAGTTGAATCCTTTTAAAAAAGGTTGTACATAGGTGTAATTCCGGAATTCAGGTTTTAAGTTTGGAAATACAACGCTACAGAAAAAACTGGCTGTTAAAAGAATGAACAATCACAAACTTCCAAAGTTAGCATTAAATTATACACGTGCAGAAAAACAAGATTTGAGCAGGTGCCAAAGAGGTGGAAAGACACTATGAAGGTGCAACAGACTAGTGTCTAAACCATGGAGGAAGAAGTAGAAGAAAACGAGTATGTAATTGTAGTTAGTACAAGTGTAATAGCAAATGAGATTACCTACTCTTCTATATCCAGGAGAAGCCAGAAGGAAAGTCAATCTAGCGTAAACTAAAATAGCTATTAAAACACAGGACTATTACAAGTGTAATAGAAGAAAATCTTGTGCCTTAGACTCATATGCCTTTCTCTACTCTTTCTTATACAAACTAAACAAGTCAGATCTTAAAGGAGCATGGTGCTATGTGAATGTCGTGCTTTTGTATGACCACGAGAGAAAGAGAGAGACAGACAGACAGAGAGAGAGAACAAAGATGAGTGTATGAACAATTATATGAAAATTTGAAACAATTATAAGGAATATCTCGGAAATAGTTAACAAAGAAAAAAACGTATTTGAGATAAATCGTACACTTTAACGAGATCTACATTATAGTAAATATTAATAAATATTATAATAAATAAACATTATTATTATTATTATTATTATTATTATTATTATTATTATTATTATTATTATTATTATTATTATTATTATTATTATTATTATTATTATTATTATTATTATTATTATTATTATTATTATTATTATTATTATTATTATTATTATTATTATTATTATTATTATTATTATTAAAATATCTATTCCAGAAACTTCAACATAGGTATATATTTCATTTGTTATAGAAACATCTTAAACATATGGTATATTAGTAAAGTTCTTTGGAGCCCTTTTCAGGAACGTTTCTTTGTAAAGGGTAGTTCAAAATTGGAAGGTTTTCTTGAAATCTTCTTATCATTCTTACACTGAACTTAAAGTATTAAGTACGATATTTTTCGGATTTTTTGTCTTTCTGTTATATATACGGACACATAGAAGGGTCTTTTTTCTGATAATATCTTTAAAAAATCGGGTGGAGTGGAAAAGTATTTCGGGTGAAATTTCCGTACCAAATTGTACTTCCTCTATTTGCCATACGTAAGCGTAGAGAAAACCAAACTTTATTCATATGTATCAGTCACATGAAAGCTTTACTTTCTAAATGCTTACTTGTGTGGTATAACACCCTAGTCCCATTTACTTACCTGTCACTATAGCGAAAGCAAGATGAATGTTGCCAACAGAGTTGGTTTTGATTTTCACTTTGGAGAACCTTTCTCACAACCAGGATATTTCCTGGTTGGATGGTTTGGTTCGTGCCTAGTTTTAATTTTTACGAGCAAGAGTGCGCAGACAATTGAAATATAAGCGGGGACGCCCTTGCCGGAGGGGAAATTTGAATACATGGCGTTTATCGGCGCTACATCAGACACAGGTGTCTGTTTGCACGACGAAAATATTGCAGGGAAGTGTAACTTTCTTTGTTATCAAGGTCTTGTTATTATTCCCGTTAAATACATACGCCCGTTGTATCTGTATAATCTTCGAGTAGATGCTCCCATTGAGGAATATTTTCATAAAGCTTAACATCAGCAATAAACATAGTACACAGGAAAGTTCATAAATAAACACCATAGTATGTGAGCAAATATGAGACGCGTGGATGTAATGCGTTTGTATACTTCATTAACATTTTCTTTTAATATCGGAATCATTTACGTTTAAGAATAAGGGAAGGCATCTGTGAAAATACCAAGATCCACAATTTTTGACACAGTGATGTGTGCCAAAGTATATCTAGTATTACTGGGTTTGTTGCTGCATTTTAGTGCTTAAGAAATATTTCATATAAAATACGATTTTTATAAATAAAGCAAACTTTGGCTATATGTTTCTTTTGATTATTTCTACAAAACCTGGTATTTTTATATTTATTTAGCGATGTCGGACCGCCTCCATAGCACAGTTGGTAGCACGCCTGCCTGTGGCGCGGAGAACCCGGGTTCTATTGGGATTTTTTCCCCGCTGCGAGGTCTGGTACTGGGTGCACTCAGCCTCGTTAGGTCGCTGATGGGCCAATTGAGGAGCTATCCTGATAGAAATGTAGTGTCCCTAAGAGATCAAGTAGTCGCCTTATGGCCGGGGAAGTCGGCGTGCTGACCTCCGCCACCCCCAAACTGCACTCCTCCGTGGCTTGGCTGCGGATTCCAACTTTCGGTAATGAAAGATAGAGTGCACGTGAAAGCAGTACCACCTGTGGAAGGGTTAAGTATGGAACTTAGCATTGAAAAGGAACATGTGACAAATGACCTCACCAAGCGTAGCCATTTGCATCTCCCACGTGTGTGCATTAGGATGGTTTGTAAGTAGGGACTCCGTTCAAAATCAGATGTATACGACTTGCATAAGTATGCCAGTAAAAGTATTTGCAATCAGTTATGAATAGACAATGCACAGTGCCCATCTACACGCGTTATGAAACAATCATTTCTTCAACTGGATGCAACATCACACGTGCCTGGAACTTCACTGTGAAGGTAAAACTGTGTTTGCTGTAAAAACTAGTGCATCAATGCATTTTTCTGATTTAGCAGTATACTGTGCTATCGTTACCTAAAATAAGGGGCTACTATTTGTAAACAAACCACACATCTAGGATATAAATGATTGGAAACTGTTTACATCAACCAACACTTGGATATTTGAGTGTTTCCTACACAGCATAATTTTACTCAGAGGTCTCTGTTTTCAGGCTTAAGGTCTGCAACGCGGAATCACCGGCTTTTGTTCCTTTCCGAAGGAAGCAATGGTAAGGATTTTTACGCCTGGAAAGATCCATCGATCTCCGCCGGTTTTGAACTCGCGACCTTGGAAAAAAGAGGCTAGCATGTTACCCTTAGACCAGAAGGACGACGAAAAAAGAAAGAGAGCTAATGGAGCCCTTATTCTTATACGTACTAAATAGTTCCTTAATCAGCATATCAGAAAAACAGCTATTTTAGGTCATAATTCTTAAACTCTCCTTTCTCCGATTTTAATTTCTCGGCACTTACTCATTTTCAAATTCTGGTTGTATGTAATTGCTTCAGTATAAATCAATGAAATTTCATACAACTCCTCATTAACGACAGCATAAAAAATAAGGCAAAGTTTTGTTAACATGCTCAGTTGTAACATAATTAAGAAATAATCATACTGTGTACATTATTGCACAAAAAATTATAAGTCTCATATTAACATTTTCCCCTCAAACTATTGTGATCATTAAGAGCACTTAAGAGCTTAATTGTAAAATATTAAGCTTTTCAAAAAATAATTTTATCCCGTGGAGCAATCTTTCAAAGCAGTATAAAAGTTAACTGAAAATAATGTATTCGAAACTAGTTAAAGAATAAGCATGACTTTCTGTTATCATATTGTACATTAAACGCTGATTGTTGCATTAAAATGTAAAGTGAATCGAGCTTAAATACCGGATATTTGAAAATTCACAGCTGGGTATCCATAAAATGTGTGCTAGGAAGAAATAACAAAATGTTCAACAAATACAATTTGCTGAAAATAACTGGTGTATTTATTTACTAAAGCGTTTAATCTAAAGCTATGCTCGATATCAAGAACTTTTTATTTTCCTTCTGACATTATTGTGCTGGAACATTGAAAGAAACCGTGGAAGTTTTGTACCATGCGGAATATTTGAATACGGTCAGAACGCAAGAAAAATGAATTATGAGAAAATCAAGTTTTAAAATTTAATGGACTACATGTACATACCGCACTCGTTGATTTAAGCATCACATGGGTATTGAGATGGCCGTGGAAGCAAAACTTAATTCAATCCTGGTTCTACAATATTTGAGGATTCCGTTCTAAGAATATTATAATGAATACTTTTGGATTTTTTCCCCAAAGTTCAGTGTCAACTATACATAATAGATTACGGGTCGTATGAAAGGTTTGGTGACGCAATAAGCAAATTTAATAGAACTAAAACTCCAACAAGTTTAAGTGCCAAAAAAAAAAAAAAAAAAAAAAAAAAAAAAAAAAGAAGCATTTTTTAGAAAAAGTCCGTGTATTTATGTCTGGGAGCAGCACAATACAATTGCGAAATGACACTAAATACGAAACTTGCCACTTAAAGTTCAGGACCTTCCAAGGATGCGACATGAACAGCTTGAATAAAATCCTCCACTCCAAACTACCTATTAGATTAAAAACCTTTCCGAAATTTTTATTTCTCAAAAAGGACTCTTAAACTTTTAATTAAAATACAATATATTTCAGCTATTTTCAAGACACATAAATTGTATCTTTTGGAGAATAACCTTTATAGTTATGTTTATTTTCAATTAACTTTTCGTAAGCAGTAAATTTTAATGGGTATAAAATCATAATAAATAAATAAACATAAATACAGTCTGGTGTATTGCATTCACATGGCTTTCTCTACTCTTGTAAAGACAATTCTCACAAATGCTTATTCTTCTATCTACTTCATGTTGACCAAACAAATGTTTGCAGAAATTATCTTAATGCTAATTTTCTTTTAAATGTATGGGGAATGTGGGAATACAGGAGGTTTTAACCGAGTCAAACCTCTCAAGAGCTGATCGCTATGTGATGGCTTTGATATACCATCCAATTTGCGTTGTCAAGATATAACGTGTTCCTATTTGAGAAAAACATGTGTTGGAAAGTTCAGGCAAATAACGAGGAATATCTCGGAAATGGCTTATGCTACAAAAACGTACTTGACATTAATTGTGCATTTTAATGAGTCTACGTCTTTTATCTCTAGTAAGATCCTCTATATATAGTTAATGGCCATGCTTTAAGAAAAAAAATGCTAAAGCCATTATATAGCGATTGACTGAAGAGATTTAACTGACGCTTTATCCTACTGTATTCTTCTTATGGGTACTCACATGTGAAAGCCCTAAATCTTGTACTTTTTATATACATATTTTCAAGATTGTATCATATACTAAACAATAATTTATAGATATTTGTAATTTTTTATAAAACATTTTATTTAACTTTTATTATACTAGTTCAGGAGCTGTTGCACACGATGCAGAAGCTCTACCTTTAAAAACCTAAACGTCATGCAGTATAAAAAGACTAACATACAACACTGGCATATACAATTTTATTTACTCTTCTGGTTGTATCAGTAATTGTTTTATAGGACTAAATATATTTTTTTATCAATTCATTTTCAGCGATCGAGTTAACTATGTCACATTTTGAGCAATTTAAAGCTATAGCAAATATTATATGACAGCTTTCTAAGTTAATTATCTCCAATTTTCTACTGAAAGTTTTAACAAGTTTGGTTGTAAACTACATCATGTAGAAATGTAGACTTCTTTAGTACACAAAAGTGTAAGAGAAATCAAAGTGGATTAAAAGGCATTGGAAGTAAATGCAGGTATGGAACCTGTGTGTTCCTAGGCATTTAAGTGGTCACGTGTTGAAGGTGTAAATAGCCTTGAAAGCAGAAGCTATAGTGTGTAATTTGAGGCTAAAAATTTAAAGTATTTTTTAACATAAAGCTAATGTTTGAATTTTTTGAAAATTTTGACCAAATTTCAGCCATATAAAATGTTTTTGTTTCCTCACAACGCTGTCAATTGTTTAGGGTCATACGCGCTGCTTTGTGCAGGAATTTTGTTCTGCAGAATTCCTTTTACTTATAAATCTACTCTTCTGGTGCTGTCGTTTTAGGCTAACTTAGAAACTATCGGTATAGGCTGGGTTTGAACCCGTGACCTTGGGATCAGTAGGCCAGCGCCTAACCACCGAGACCAACATTTCAGCTATGGGTATCCTTATATCCATAACGAAATTAGTAAATTGTCGATGAAAGTTTATTTGTATAAACAAGAGGGGATAATTTAAAATGCAAGTGTGGATTTGAATGACGTGTTCAAAGCAAAGTGGAACAAAATAAAAAAGTACATATCTTGTATAGGCCATTTTTCACTTTCAATATCAGTTTGTTAGTGAAGCAATCTGTAATTACATTTTCAAACGTGGTAAGAGTATATCAATGTCATAACCAGACGTTTGCCAAGCATGTTGTAACATAAGTTTGTACTTGGGTCTGCAAGTGGATGTGCATATTAATCTATTCCAGTTCAACGAAATACCATGCCTCATATCCCTTAGTATGAGCTATATATACCCTTAGGAGTTAGACAGACAAACACGTATACAGACAGGCAGGCAAAACTGAATGAATAACGCATACAACCGTACTTGTTTTTGCTCTGTATTGTACTGTTTTCCACCCAAAAATTTGATACCCAATTTCGACCAAAAAAGCATGTTGTGAGGCTCATTGCATAAAAAAAGAAAACATTTTTAGAAAAAGACAATACATCATACTGTCATGGAAATATTCTAAACATGTATTTTAATCAAAATTGTTAAAGCCAGTCTTCAGAAAATGGAATATTTCGAAAAACGTTCCATGTTAAGTGTAGTTTGAGTACAAGGGGATTTTCTTATTTATCTCCGTGTCGCGTCCTTAGAAATGCCAAGTTTGGTATTTCTCCAACATTTCGTTTTTGAGCTATGTTGTTCAGAGACATTGACACGGACGTTCTTCTACTTGGAGCCTCAAAACATGTATTTCCGGTTAAATCTTATATCGGAGTTTTGGGTGGAATATATATTTCCTCTGTCTAGTATGTAGTGAGAAATAAAAAAAAAAAAAACTACTTACCTTTAGAGGAGCTCAGATTTGGTTAATTTGCCAAACTATACTTTTTCCATTAAAAGTGGTATTACAAATTACTATATTCTAGTGAAGCACGAAGAAGTGTTTCATGCAAATGTTTAGTGACATTTACTGTCAACTACAAAAATGTGCATTTTGTAGCTTATCGCCGTAGCTGCTACAAGATGAGATATCCTTATAAAGAGTTCTTTGCACGCTCACTGTTAGACAAATCACAACCCAGTTTAGTTCCTGTGCTGGATGACGCCACCGTTCATGAGGTGAGTTCCAGAGGATGATGAAGATGTATCATGTTGTGTCGCACACACTCACGTACCTACATATGCAGCGGAAGAAGTGTGAACTCCTGCTCAGCATAACAGATTGGCTCAGCTCGTTTTAATTGCAAATCAAGTGTGGAGAACATCCCCACTCTAGAATAATTTCGATAATATCGGGTCTGTTGCGAAGTTGTTATGCTATACAGCTGTCACTATGTTTGCGCGCTATCCTGCATGACAACGTACTGAATCCATAGTTGGAAGGTTGAAGCTTGTGTATCATCCTTATCGCACACAGCGTCCAATGCTCCACATTCTACAGCACTTTCCTGCGTACGGCGCAATAGGCTGGAGAGTGGAGCTCTGGTTCGCGACCGCGGAAAGCACCCGGATTCGATCCCATCCACAGGCTAGCGGACTTTAATTCCCGGGTGCAGTACCGGTGCCCTAGACCAGGGGTGTCAAACAGCACTCACCAGGCGTGAAAAATTTTCCCCTATTTTCCCTCCCTCCGTGATGATCAAATCGGAAAACGGGAAAAACAAAGCGAAAACCGGTTCTACTAGCGCGTGCTACTGCAGTTAAGGAGGGGTAGACCCCTCTCTTCACACCCTCGGAGTGATATTTGACATGCCTGCCCTAGACAATAGCATCGTGAGAAAATTGATAGTGGCGTAAGGCACAATTCCGGGCTGAGGATGCCTAATTCTGGCCAAATCACTTCGACTTATTGGCTGGATCATCGCCTAAGGGATTATTCCTCACTTCCGGCAACTACAGACGCGTGGAACAGACCTTCACCGTTTGGAGAATACTTTCTATGCAACTAGTCTCGTTTATATTTGCCAATAACCAATCACAAAAATACAGTTCGTCGGTAAACCCCATTCACCGAGAAGACGCTACACAGCAGGTGTGAGGTAAGACCATTCACAATGCAGCAGTAGGCCACACGCATGAGCTTGCCATGGGTTTCTACAACCCTAAATTGCATGTAGAAATCTTCGGAGCGTGCTAGAAGTTTCAAATTGAATAATATAACCAGTAATACTTATCTTGTGCTGTTTATTTTTTATTAAGTGAGAGATTTCTTTTTTACAGAGGTTTGGCACCAACTGAATAATACTGCAATACAAATGTAAATTCAGTTATGCCAGGTGGCCCACTCCAGCTGGCATTAGGATAAGTAGATAACCCTTCGTACGTTAAAAGATTTGCAGAAATCACGGGGGTAAATCCAGTCAGTGGCGTGCGTGAACTTTGTTCTGCTTGTAAGAGAAGCGTGTGGGATGCCAGGCTAGCGTGTGTAATGCGTGATAATATGCAAGAATAGTCTTAGAATATATATATATATAACACTAACTAAAAGTGATAATAAAATACAACAATAACATTAATAAGAAACAAAGAAATGCCAATGAAACATTACGTGCCCTCATGTTTGCATGGATTTTGGTACGGCAATTTACAATCTGTAATTCGTAATGTTCGGCAATAGAAGCATATACAGGAATGATTTTAGTCCTTGGTAAATGAAGTCCTGTAAGTGAAGTGGACAACATTGTAAGACTGTTCCTGTCTATTATCACACGCTACACACGTTAACCTGTTATCCCGCCCGTTTATCTTACAAGCAGAACAAAGTTCAGGCACGTCACTGACTGGATTTACCCCCGTGGTTTCTGCAACTCTTTTATCTCACGAAGGGTTATCTACTTATCCCAATGCCGGCTGGAAATAAATTTGTAGTTTAAGTACTACCCTACAGAATTCGTCACTATTTTTGTGTGAGACTACGCCATTTATCCCATTATCTATGTGTTCTTCTGCTGCACCAGATCTCTATCGACACGATAGGGCCCTAATAACCAAGTTGTCGACGGGCCCTTAAACCCAACACACTCACTCACTCACTCGACACGATATGTGCATTTGTATCCAGGTAACAGCAGGTCGTCCTCGCCATCTGTTCCTCTTAATTTCCCATTCTTGCACGATTTTGGGAACTCTTCCTACTTCCATTCTACGTACATGAGCGTACATCTGGAGTATTTTCCTTTCAATTGGAACACAACTATCTTCTTCCACTTCCATTAGTCGTCGTATTTCCATATCCCTTATTTTGTCTTTCCTGGAGATTCTGGCTGACCTTCCCCAGAAGATCATCTCCAACTTCAAGTCCGTGTTTCCGCTCCATAGAAAACTATGCTCTGTAGTATTGTTTTGAAGATCATACTTTTGTATTGTTAATGATGTTCCTACTCCATAAAACTGAATTTAATATTCCAGTCACTTTCTTCCCACTGCTAATTAATTTTTAAGTCGATAGCCCTGTTTGATGTTCCCTCTTTCTTTAAATCGAGTCTAAGTAACGCAAATTGTCAACTTTTTAAAGCTTTTCCCCGTAAATGTATAATTTGTCTAAGCCATTCGTAAGAATCTGTTTTATTGTAGTTAATCTTCAAGCTACTGATATAAAAGTTGGTCCAGAGTTTATAAATATAAAGACGTATAAGGTGTTTTAGCAATGTAACACCACATCAGCAATTGGCGTCAGTATTTAAAATGCCGTAGCACGGCAAACGGAAGAGCACCATGATTGAATAGTAGATAGTATAAAATATTTCATTGCAATCGGATGTTGTTCAGAACCCGGCAATGCATGAAGAGATAAATGCACAATTCTTTCTCTATGCGTGCAACACACGCGTGAGGGGTTTTCTATGTCTTGCGTTCCGTAGTGCGTTGCATGACTATATGACTGCTTCTAGCCACTTGGGTGGTCTTGTGTTACATCTGCACTTGCATTTCATTGTGAATGGGCCTAAATGTACATATACAGGTAACAGCCATGCAAAACGCACGTAATCACAGGAACTTGGTTGTGAAAATAGTAAAATCCAAAATACTATGTGTATCCAGAACAAAAGCAGATACTCGACCGGTCAGGACAGAAAGTACATTCTAGAAATACCCCGAGGGAAGAAATCAAACCAAAACGCAGATGTCCGCTACGGAAAAAGACTAACCTGACCGTTATTAACCGGGAAAGTTTACCTAGTTGTACCTATTGAAGCTAACAGCCTGATGTACTGCATTCACAGGACCTTCTCCATTCACTCTTCTAAAACCTGTTCCTACAAAAGCTTATTCTTCTGTCCACCTCTTATTAACCGAGATATACTTTCATTACACATTTACATATTTGTTTCAACTTTAAGAAGGATGCAGTTGGCTGATGGGGCCGCTCACTATATGATGGCTCTCAAATTCTCTTTCTCGCATGACCACGGGAAAAACGCATAGTGACTTACCACCTGACAAAGAATAAGCAGGAGTATTCAAACCAGTAACAAAAATACATCGAATATGGTTCATGTCATGAAAGCAATGTATTTTACATAAACTCAATGCTTAAACGAGATCTGATTTTTACCCAAATGGATGTTCTGGGATTTTTTTTATAGCACTTGCCTTCTTCGCATTAATAAGTGCCTAAGGCCAAGTTGCTATCGCTCCTCTGTTTGTGTTGTGTCATGGGGGTGTGAAGTGTTCATCAGTCACAATGACTTTAATGTAATATGAGAACTGAAAGAAGTAAATGCTTTTCAAGACATATTTCTTAATGTTTTTTTATTTTTTTTTTTTTAATTCTCCAAACAAGAACAGGAAATATATCTGTATATTTATATTATATAATTTTTATTGATATATTTATACTTTTAATTAATTTTCTGAATTATCTAATCCTTATTTTTACCTGCTTTCTCTACTTGCACAGCAGTAACATCCAAGTGTAAATGTATTTATAACTTTCTGTACACTGAGATGAATAAATTAAATAAATCCTAGTTGTGGGTCACTCTTTTTACTTTCTCTACTGGTAAGTAGGGGAAGTATTGTATTACACCCAAAAATTCGATGTCGAGATTTCACCGGAAATATATATTTTGAGACCTCCTGAATCCAAAAAAGCATTTTTAGAAAAAAGTGTATGTGTGTGTGCGTGCGTGTGTGTGTGTGTGTGTGTGTGTGTGTGTGTGTGTGTGTGTGTGTGTGTGTGGACAGCATAACTCAAAAACGAAAAGTCGGTAAAAACCACAGTTAGTATCTAAGTTTAATGTCTTTCAAGTATGCGACACCAAGATTTTGAAGAAAAGAGCCCTACCTTAAACTACCCTTTAGATGGAAAATTTTTCGAAAATTTTGATTTTCTTGAAAATGGCTCTAACGATTTTGATTAAAGTGCCACATGTTTAAGATATTTGTATGACAAATGAAATGTATATTTTGAATTTTCTAGCTATAGCCTATATAGTCCTGTTAACTCTGGATGACTTTTGAATAACTCGTAAACTGTATGAGAGAGACAAAATCATACTGAACTGGAGATCTCGCTAAAACACAATTTATGTCTAAATAAATTTTTTGTAGAGTAAACCATTTCGTAGATATTCCTTGTCCTGTGTGTCAGGTTCGGAAAACTTAAAACTTTCGTGAAATGGAACATCGTTGTTCATTTTTTATATGTTAAACGTAGAAAGAGAACGGGATCTCAAAGCTTTAAAAGATTTGACTATCACTCAAAGCCTACTGTACATATTCCCCTTGCACCTGCAAGGAAATGAGCAATAAGATAATTTCTGTAAGTGTTTATCACGAAGAAGATATAGGAATAAGATTTTGTAAGAATGGTTAGTATAAGAGTAGAGAAAGTCATGTGAGTGCAACACATCAGCTTTTTTATTTTCATGAGACATTTAAATACTTTTCATTTTTCAAACACCTTGAGATTATCAGAATCCGGAACTTTCTTATTAAACGACGAACCAGGCATTCAGGAATGCGAAGGTGGAAAAAGCCGTGAAACGTAAATCTATGACGAGGAGCATTAACACAATGCCTTCTTAAAGAACAGAATAGTTTCTGGAAGCCAAAATCTTTAAAGGATAATGCAGAAATCAGCTTTATGTTAAGTAAATTTAGTTGTTGGTCCAATAATATCTACCCAAGCTCAAAAGTAATCTGTAGAAACATCGTGGGAATAAATATTTTTACAATTTTAAGGTGTTGTTCACGGAAGAAAGGGGTAAATTTCTTATGCTGTATTAGCTTCCTAAGAATCTAGGGAAAAGCCTATGGGAGCGTTAATTTTATGAGAAGTTGTTTACGTGTAGAAAAAATGTTAAAATTAAGTTTCATTGGCTGTTTAAAAGTTTTGCTGAACTAAAGATGTATTGTATATTTAAATCACATTAATATAATTCCACTGAAAAAAGTATTTTTCTATCCTTTTTTTTTTTTTAACCTGTTTTTCCATAATAGCCATCGATGAATCTTATTTATTCTTTGGGATCGAAACCGTGAATTTAAACTTACTGGTAACTGCTAAATTTAAATTATAATTAGTTCTGTGATGATTTTTTGTGAACAATTATAACAACTTCTTTCATATGTTCTAATTAAAACTCAAAACTACCCAAAGATATGCGCAAATGTTTATATTATCGTATGAATCCTTACTGGCGGGAAACAACGCAATGCACGTTTAGTTACCTATAACCTCAACTATCTCCTCACAAAATTACTGCAACAATACTGCTTCTATCTGCTCATTTATTGTAATAAAATAATATCATTGCAAACATGGTCTATGAATAACATTTTGGAGAAATTTTTAAAACTTATAGTTTGATTATTTTGTTTTCTCTTATTGTAAAGCATAAACAATATAGAGAGCAAATTACCTGGCCTAATCAGAATTTAATTGCACAAATATCAACAAGAACACTTAAGATCCCCATTGGTAATGAATGTTATGACAAATTACTCTTTATAAATAACTACCGAAATTGCTCGTATATAAAGACGATAGGTATACATGCTCTGTTCTTTTCCCAGAAATGTGCTCTGCAAGATTAATTTTAAAATGAAATTGCCCTTCATCACGTTACGAATAATTTGTTACCCATTTAGCTGCCTTCAACAGCATCACATATTAGAATTACATATGTTATAGCAAAAATGTGATGGTGATGAAAGAGCTTTCACCTCGTTGTAAATCACTCGATCGTAAAGTAAAGCTCCGAATGGCTGAACCCTGGGTGCTAAAGAAAAAGAGAGATGCAGAATATGAAGACAGACAAGGGTACCGACACAATGGACATCGTAAAGAAGTTTGACATGAGTCTTGTAACGATGCTTCACCAGGCATTGATTTATTCCTTCCATTCTGTACAATGTGTGACATGCGCTTAACATGCAGCTCAGTGCAGACATACCACCTCATGGCAATCTCAAGATCAAACGCAGGAAGTTTCATGCTGCCATTTATACAGATTGCACTATCGATGTCATTGTTTCTGCTTGAGATTTCATTGTGGGGTCTTCAGGTATTTGTCACCACTTCATGGCAACCTTAGCATCAACCGCAGCAAGTTTGATGCTGCCATTTATACAGATTGCACTATTTAGGCTGTTGTTTTTGTTTGAGATTTCGTTGTGGGGTCTTCAGGTATTTGTCACCACTTCATGGCAACCTTAGCATCAACCGCAGCAAGTTTCATGTTGCCATTTGCACAGATTGCACTATTCAGGTCATTGAGATTTCGTTTTTGGGTTCTCGAACACTTCACCACTTAATGGCAACTCATCAACCGCAGGAAACCGCAGCAAGTTTGATGCTGCCATTTATACAGATTGCACTTTTGATGCTATTGTTTGTGTTTGAGATTTCGTTGTGGGGTCCTTAGATATGTCACCAGGGGTCCTCAGGTATTTGTCATCACCTCATGGCAATCTCAAGAATAATTGTACCAAGCTTCAAGCTATCATTTGACAGATTACACTACTGATACTATTGTTTCTGCATGAGATTTCATTAATAGATCTTTAGCTCGTCATCACTTCATGGCACACTCAAAATGAATTGTATTTGTCAATGTATAATATTTGCATAATGTCACATGACCAAACTCACTAATCAATGTGGTGGACACAAGTTTCACCATGTAAAGCTGTCTTAACACAGTCACAGTTCAGTGTCGACTTGAAACGTTTCATAGCACTCTCATGATACACTAGAGGTTTTCTTACCGCCATTTTTACCAATTGCATTATTGAGGTATCGTGCTGCACTGTTTTAGATCTCTATGTTACATTTTTAAAGCAGTTTTTCTCTCAAATGGGTTATTTCCTACATTTTACATTTTTAAAATTAATAATCTTGGTAGTTTCTTCTTTTTTTCCAAAAAAATTGCATTATATTTTTAAATCAAAATTTGAAAAACATATGTTGCCAAACTAGTTCTAAATTTATGGAGATTGTTTTTTGCATGTAAAATATTTTATAATTTACAACCTTTTTGCTTCTTACATTTTAAATAGAGTTGGAGAAAATAATTTATTATCAATATAGTCATGGTAAAGGAGATGCAGAAGAAAGCTAATCATTACTTTTTGTGATACTTTATATGGACATTAATAGAAACAACTCAAAAATATTAATTGATAATTTGATTGTTAAAAGGGTACAGACTTAATCTATTTTCTTCACCAAAGTGCTCCTGAAGTAGCAAATATACCTAACAAAAGTATTAAAATATGGTGAGCTATAGTACTTTAAATTAATTACTGTCAGTAAAATTAACTTACCGTAATATGTTGACGATCTTTAATGCTCTGGAACTACCCTTTTCACTTTTGGTAGCAATAATCCTACGATGAACCTCACGAGAACACTGACCATTGATGGGAAAGTTAACTTGTTTCTCCTTTATGGATGTTGATTTATGTGTTATTGAGCTGTTCTCGTATTAATAACCAGTAACGTAAACAAAACCAGTTCTGAAATTCATAGTTATAACACCAGGATTAAACATAATTTACGCACAGCCTTAAGCACATTGGGCTTCATCTGTTCGTGAAATTGCCAAGAAATATCAAAATCAAGCAAAGAAATTGTGCATTCAACAATTCTGTATATTCCATGAATGGTTATATAGGACTGCCACTAGCACTGCTTCTAATGCATTTTAGGTAGTTTATAAATTAGTGTCAAAAACTTGTACGAAACTTATTGCTCAATTAATACTGATTATACTAATAATGATAATGTTACGTTTTTAATTTATTTATCATTATTATAATTTATTTCCCTGCTAATTTGTAATTCCGTACTCCCATTTTAGGAGCCACTGGTTTTATAGGAAGAAAATAAGTATGTATATTTCACCATGGACTGCTTCATGAACGTTGCTATAGTAAAATTATTAAGTTACTTAAGGTGTCTTGTGAGTATTGTTTCTTCCTTGCAATGAAAGGCTTTAGTTAGTGACAGAATAATTGCACCTCAGCTTGCACACATGATAGCGGTTAGTATAAGAAGGCAAATCTAATATAATTTCACGAATAAAATTATGTAAATTTCTGACTTAGGTATAAGACTACGCAAAAAGTGGCAGTTTTGTTTTTTACAGTTCGTCTTGTATCTTCCAATGCCTGTAACAATGGTGTACCGTTTTACTTTCTCTACCGTACCTAGCAGGTAATACAAGTATTTATGATATTTTCCCATAAATTCGGTGTCAACATTTCACCAGAAATACATAATTTGAGGCCCCTTGGACTTAAAAAAAGGTATGAGTGTGTGTGCCTGCAAACAATACAACTCAAGTCAGATCAGTATTAAAATGTGTGGGCCCAAATGACCAAGTTGTCGATGGGCCCTTAAACAACACTCACTCGCTCACTCACTCATTCTCTCACCCACTCACTCACTCACTCACTCACTCACTCACTCACTCACTCACTCACTCACTCACTCACTCACTCACTCACTCACTCACTCACTCCCTCACTCACTCACTCACTCACTCATTCTCTCACCCACTCACTCATTCACTCATTCACTCACTCACTCACTCACTCACTCACTCACTCATTCTCTCACCCACTCACTCATTTACTCACTCACTCATTTACACAAAATGTGTGTTTAAATTCACCATTTCCCAAAGATCAGACACGAAGATTATCAAAAGGGTTCACCCATCACAAACCATCCCTTACATCAGGCATCGGCAAACGTACTCAATGAGGCATCAGTATGACGTCTCTACATGCAACCCGCAATGCACATGACGTAACGTAGAACAGGGGATGGCGTTGACCTTCGTTCAGAGTCAGTGGTGTACTCACTCGCTACAGAGTACAATAAGGAATAGTACAGTACACATACTTGAATCCAGCTATTTTGGTCTACGATACTTTAGGTAGGCCTAGATATTTGAGCAATATATTTCAATTCACTTCTGTTTGCAATGGACCATGAAAATCTAGTGATATATCACAAGTAGCCACTCTCAGTATAGCACGTAAATTATCATCTGTTAATCGCGATACAAGATTCTTTTAGATTCAGTTTCTTTTGTTCTACACATTTCTTAAATGCTTGAAATAATTCTGTCCCCGTTGTATGTCCCCTAAGTGGAATGACTTCAAGCGTATATTCTTGTGTCGAGAGGTTGTTAGTAACTCCACGAATGAAAATGACCAATTGTGTTGTGTCAACGTTGTCAGTGCTTTCATCCAACGCGAGAGAAACGGCTATAAATTCATGGACCTCGGTTTGTAGTCCTTTTTCAGTTATTTCTGCTATTTTATGTATCCTTCTCTGTATGGTTCGTGGTGATAATGCAATATTACTAAAAATATCATATTGTTCAGGGCAAATTATGTTGGCAACTTTACTCTCAATTTTTTAATGAAATTTCCATCACTAGAACACCTCAGTGACTGAGCAATCTCCAAAGCAACAGCATAGCTGGCGTGAAGTTGTTTATCAGTTGTAATATTTGAATTAATATTAGGTGTATTATCTGAATATTGCTCTTTGAGCTGTTGCAGTTGGTTAGTCCAATATAGACCTGAACCAAAAAAAAACAAAAAAAAACAAAAAAAAAAAAAAAAAACATATATATATATAAAATAAAATGAATAAAAGACACTACGTCAGTGCTAGGCTACTTTAAATCGTGGTGTAAATTTATGAATACATGCTTCTCTATAATTGTATGGTGATCTTATGACATGTATCGTAATGGCGCTTGATGTTCCATTGATGAGTACCTTTTTGAACTTTAGAGCACAACAAACACCTTACGTTCCTTACATGATGAGAGAAGAAATAATAAAAGTGCTATTCTAGATATCAAATTTAATAGACTAGGAATAATTAGACGCACTCTAATTCTACGAATATACTAACACTTTAAGTTAAATAAACTAATATCCTTCAACGTTATAAATAAAAAAAGTATCTTTAAATCTTAGTATTAAATTACACTTTGACAGACATGTTTAGAAGTGCAGGTAAATACGACAGGACAGTCCGCCCGTGATCGGTGTGTATGCAGTGCCAGTTAAGGCTACGAGGGAGGGTGAGGCAGAGTGAGTGCTGCCCCTGACACGTTATAGTTGAGAGGCCTCATTTTTTTTTTTTTTTTTTTTTTTTTTTTGTTTTTTTTATTTTTTTTTTTTATTTTTTTTTTTTTTTTTTACAATTTATTGCCTTTTAGAAACTAATACATTGCTACTGTCAACACAATAATGAATCTCTTATTGCATAACAAGATTAATAATAATAAAAAATATATATATAAAAAATAAAAATTGGTTGGTAACAGGTTGCATGTTATAGTATCTAAGGGAATATAATATTACTACATAGTTTTTTTTTTTTTTTGTTTTTTTTTTTTTTTTTTTTTTTTTAAATGTCCATCTGATACTACGGTCGAACACTAAGTTGTAGCCATGTGCAGGGTAGAGCTATGCAAGTAGCCGGTCAACATCCATTCCAAGATAGGAGTGTTCTGGACGTGCCATTCTGAAGAAACTCTGCAAGCCAGCTGTGGATGGATGGGGTGTCGTCAGCATGTAATAAAGATATCCCATTGTCAACCAACCTAAGAGAGCTCGTTTACCAGTAGTAGGGATGTCCAGGAAGAGCACCATTCTGTCAAGATCATTGGGGTTGTCGCTGTGGTAGACTCTGCGAATGATCGCAGACATCCACGTCCATATGTCACGCCGACAGGTCAACAACCGATGCCGCAGCGTGTCCATATTGCCACACTGAGCACACCATGGCGTGGACGAAATGCTGTGCTGATATTTCTTTGCCTCGGTAGGAATGACGTCGTTCACTACTTTGTATGCTACGGTCTTCCAATCTGAGGGAATCTGGTGCAGATGAAAATTGGCCCATATTCTAGCCCACTGCCTATTTGGATATTTGGACATGATGTACGGCGTAACTGCATTACTTTCTAGGAGATGATGGTAAAGAGCCTTAGTCGACAACGAGTCCAGGTCACTTAAAATCTCTGCCGGCAGTTTCGTGAGATAGCTTTTTAGTCTCCTAAAAATGGGATGTTGTAATTTGGCAGAAATCACTGCAACAGGGTTCGGGACATCGGTTGATATCGTAGATCGCAGAGAGGTTTTTTGAAATAACGCCTTGCATTTGTAGCTGATGGCGATGAGGCCGAGTCCTCCTTTTGCAGGTGGTTTCCATAATTGAGCCCTGGCAATCCTATAAACGTGTCCCGTCCAAAGGTAATAGGTGATACCCAATTCAATTCGTTGTGCAATATCCTCAGGTAATGGTAGTACTTGTGCAATATACCATAGTTTCGAAAGAATGAACAGATTCACATTCCAGACCTTTTGTATAAGATTAAGATCTCGTGTGAGATGTCTCGAGAGCAGGTACCGAACAGTGTTGAGAAGGGGTTTCCAGTTCAATTCCAGCATCTGTACCACATCGCAATGGAAGTGTATGCCGAGAATTTTCGCAGTGTGGGCTATGGGCACATCTTCCAGCGTAGTGCCTGAGGGCCACTTTCCAAGCGGCAACAATTTGGATTTGTTAAAATTAATATGGGCCGATGAAGCTCTGGCGTAACATAGGAGCACCTGTTTCACACATTTCAAATGTTGGGGGTCACGAAGCAACACCACCATGTCATCCGCATACGCTAAGGTGTTAAACAAGTCAGCAGGATGAGAATACCGTTTGCAGTTGTTATGAAGCATACGAATCAGCGGTTCTGTACAAACCGCATACAGCAACGTGGAAAGAGGACAACCTTGTCGAATACCACTTCGTAATGGCACTGGATCGGTAAAAAATCCATTAATCTGCACTCGGGAATGGGCGTTAGCATACAAGAATGAGAGGGCTTGTATAAGTTGCTGCGATAGCCCCATTTTGTGCAGCGTTCTAAACAGGTAGGCACGATCAATATTGTCAAATGCTTTATGAAAGTCCAGAGATAGAATACTTGCAGTTTCATGTGAATGAGCGTCAAAGTGTAAAATCGTATCACGAATGAGGTGGAGGTTTTCAGTGATCAATCGGCCTGGCACACCACATTTTTGTTCTTTGCCGATAAGCTCACTCAGGACTGGACGAAGTCGGTTCCCTAGGATTTTGGCGAACAGCTTGTAGTCGGCGTTTAATAACGTGATAGGCCGATACTCATCTAGCGAGTTCGGTGCAGACTTTTTGGGAATTAAGACGATTATTCCTTCATTGAAGCCCATTGGATCACCTGGTGTGTGTAGTAGTTCTTCGTAAAGACATAGAAGGGGCGGCTGAATGAATTCCCAGTAGAGTTTGTAAAACTCGTAGCCAATACCATCCGGACCAGGAGCCGATTTGGAACTGGCAGTGGTTAGCGCAGTCACTATCTCCTCAGACGTTAAGGGACTGGTGAGAGCGGTGTTTGCCTCCTCCGGAACTACAGCGTTAACATGTGCCAAAAGAGAGTCCTGTGCATCCACCACTGTAGGCCGAGTATCGAACAGTGTGGCAAAATATGCCTCCGCCTGATGTAGGATGTCTTTAGAAGAGGTTAGTTGTGCGCCGTCAGAGGATACCAAAGAGTGGATGTAGCGTGTGATTCCCCTGTGCTTTTCAGTTGCAATATGATAGAGGGACCCTTTTTCATCTTCAGCAACGGATCGTGTGCAGGAGCGTATCTTAACACCATCCATCAACCGAAGTGTAAATCGGAGAAGAAGTTGCTTTACATTTTGTATCTCTTCTGCTACTGGAAAACCTTGTCGCTGTTTCGCCAAGAGTTCCTCTAATAGCTGCTGGTGATACTCGCGCATATTTCTGTGCTCCTGGGATTTATAGTAACTAACAGTTTTAAAAAAGGAGCGAATGGTTGGTTTGTAAATCCGGAGCCATTTTTGTAGTGCGGTCAAGTTGCTGGAAGTCGCTCGTCGTTTTGCTATCTCCCATCGGGAAGCAAAATCAGCTCTTATTGCCGCATCTGAAAGCAGGGACGTGTTTAGCTTCCAATAACCTCTTCCTGGTGCAGGGATTTTCTGCTCAACTGTCATCTTGATTATGAGCGCCTGGTGATCGCTAATTGCAGTAGCCCGCACTATAGCGTTTAATACCTTGCTACGACTGTGGCGATTGACATAAATTCTGTCAATGCGTGACGCAGATACGCCCCTATGAAAGGTAAACTGTACCGTGAGATTGTGAATGAGTTCCCAAGCATCCATTAGCTGCAATTCACTACACAAGCGTTGTAAGTTGGGTGATGGCGTGTAATTGCCTCGCTGGTCCTTCGCGTGCAAAACGGTGTTGAAATCCCCACCTAATATCAATGTGTTGTACCTATGCCGGAGATAAAAAGGTAGCTCATGTGCAATCATATGTTCACGTTCCGTCCTGTTGTTGGTTCCGGATGGCAGATAGACATTAATAAATAAGGATCCATTGGTAGTCATCATCAAGAGTATCCTACCACTCGGGTGCTTTTCTATAAACTTGATGGGAAGACCACTTCGGTGTATTATCGCTGTCCCTCTATTGGCATCACCAAGGTTGATGATCGACGT
This sequence comes from Tenodera sinensis, assembly GCA_030765045.1. NCBI lineage: Eukaryota > Metazoa > Arthropoda > Insecta > Mantodea > Mantidae > Tenodera > Tenodera sinensis. The sequence continues at coordinate 97,285,721 of CM060964.1, read as the reverse complement.
GTAATTGGGTCCTATGAATTTGAACGTCTCGACATTAACTTCTTGTAAAAACAAGACATCTATGTCGTTATCGTACAGGAACTGCGTGAGTAGGCGTTGTTTTGGGAGGCTTCGCAGACAGTTGATGTTTAACGTAGCATAGTTTTGCACTAAGGACATGATGGCGTAACAACAACAAAGTAGCCGAAACGGACCCATCGGAATTTAGTCACAACCGATGGTATTGCGGAAAGTTTAACGCAGTTATTCTGTTGAAACCGCGTCCGGTGATTTGTGCCTTTCCTTCTTGTAAGGGTGTCCCCGGGGTTTATTATGCACAGCCATCGTTTTGAATGTCACTGGGTCTCGATCATCCACAGGGTCCTCTGACGCTGACACCTGTGCACTATGTGTGTGAGCTTCCATGCCATCTTGACTCCATGCACTAGTTGTAATGTGCTGATTCTCCGCTGTGTGCTTACTGGGTGTCGTTACATCTTCCTGCAGCGTCTGGGATGATTGCTTTGCAATCACGTTCTCTTGGGGATCATCAGAAACGCTGTGTCGGTTGATGCGAGGATCTCGAGATTGCGGCCTCCGTATAGCCACGGTATTTGGAGTTGGTTCCAGCTGTGTCTCCATTGAATTGTCAGTAACGTTTTCTGTTCTTAACTTCTTGACATTTGGCTCCCCCTGTTCGTCACCATCTGAAGTCAGAAGAGGAGCAGTAGTGTTATTTTCGCTGTTGGTACTTCGGTCCATAGCTGTGTTATCTGAGTCAGACGGAGCGTGAACCTCCAGGCGTTCGTCATTGTGGTGCTCCAATGTTCGAGCATCTGAGTCGGGCAGTTCTTCGGCCAGCGGACGTGCAGTGGCTGACGTGGGAACCAGGCGAGCCGCAACTGTGTGTGTCACAACCTCACTAAGCAAGCGAGGTTTGTTGTGCGGTTTAAGGGGTAAGGCCGTAGGGACTTGCTTGCAATCTTGTTTCAAATGTCCGGTCTCCCCACAGGTAAAACACACTTTAAGTTGCCCGGGATAACTGATCGACGCTGTGTGTAAGCCGATTCTCAAGGAAACGGGTATGTGGTGTTTTATGTCCATTTTGACGGCTCTTACGCCATTCTTTACGGGCAGTAACTGCTGCGGATTCCATTGTTCCATACGTATGTCGTGAATTCGACCGAATTGACCAAGAGCACCGGTGATTATGGAATATGGTACTTCAGGTGGTATGTTAAACACACGTACGATCACACTCTGGAGATCCGCAGCACTGATAAAAAGTTGTGCTACAGCCCCGGAGTCGTACTGGAACTGTTTACAGCCCTGGTGCTCGTGTAAAATTTTGTTGTATATTGTGACGGAAATCAGTTTCAGGTAAATGGCAAAATCTCTGCTGTGTAGTTGAAGCGTATCCACCTGATCTGCCGTAAGGTGCATGGTGTTAATGATCCATTTGTGTATTTCGTAGGCAGACGGCCTGGGTGCGTCCTGTGGAAATTGAATTTTTAGCGTGTTTATTCGCTGGTAAAGTTCCATTTTTTGTGTCTGTGTACTGTTACTAAGGTCTATACTTAGTAAAAACTAAGTATAGGTGCAAATACTCACGTTTGAGACGGTGAAGATTTGACTGCAAATGCACTTATTTGACGTTTGGACTGTCGAGCGTTGCCCTGCAGAGCAGACACACACAACGTAAGCACAGGTCCGTTCACTTCACTGCCGGCTGGCAGACTGCCGTCATTGAGTACATGTTTGCCGAGGCCTGCCTTACATGCATAGAATATTTTTATTGGTTTTTTTTTTTTTCTCTCTTTAAGATGACTCTAACGATTTTGACTGAAATAGCATATAGGTATTTAAGATACTTCATGAAAAATAAAATACACCTACCCCTATCTTGAGCTATCTCGAAACAGCCTGTAAAGTCCCCTTCATTCACAAGGAATTTGGTATAATCTTGTATAACGGGATAACGGGTAAACCATAAGACATCAGACAAAAATTCACCAGACAAAGAAAAATTAGAATATGTTTGTTAAACGCACAATTTATTACAAATAATAACATTGGATTGAACTTTTCAATACTTTATCATTTTGAAGTTCTGTTCATCTTTTTCTCGCAATGTCATGGAAACACAGTGGAATTTCAAAGCCAGCATATTAACTATCGACTCTGTTTCCTCTACCCTTCTAATACCTAAAGGAATGTATAATGAACCTATTCCTACATATGTCCATCTGGATTAGTCTGAAGTAGACAGCAAAATAAGCTTTGATAAGAACAGTTTGTAGAAGCTACATATAATGAATATAATGAAGGACCGCGCCGTGGCCGAGCGGTTAGACCGTTTGACTCTCACCAAAGCGACCGGGTTGGATCCCAGGCGTCTGCATGTGGGATGTGTGGTGCACACACCGGCGCAGCTGCAGGTTTTCTCCGGGCTCTCTATCATCTTTCACCATCATTTCATATCATCCACTTCCTCGCTCTCACACCAGGCTTCGGGGTGATCACCCATCCTAGCCGGGAGGACGAGGGACGCTGACCACGTCTCACTCTCCATCACTGGACACCGCTCATAAATCCTGTAGTGGGCAGCTGTGGGGGATCCAGCTGCCGGGCGGTAGGCTAAGGCTGCACTTTAAGGGCCGTAGTGCCACAGGACAGGGCTTATAAGGGAAAATGGGTAGAGAAAGTCAAGTGAATGTAACACATCAGAATATTTTCCCCATTAAAGTTTATTCGTTTCAGCCCAACATTATATTAAAGATTTGTTTTCACGTGCATTAGCCTTTTGAATTAGATTACCCTCCCATGCTTAGGTATGGCACAAACAGGCCTGTAATGATATACCGTTAATTAATCCACGGGTAACATACAAAGACAAGTTAACCATTAATCATTTCCAGCTCTGAGATATTTCATGCTAGGGGTACCTCATTCTGTTATTTAGCGTCTAGGAGTTGAAATCTCCGGCAGGTTTGCATCCTCCTCGAGAACTGCATGCATAATCCGATTTATGGAAATCAACTGGTTCATTCAAAAGCTGTTGTGAAGACAGGTACACACGCAGAGTCGCTGAGTGACCTCGGAAAGGCAAGCTTGTTGAGTTATTTAAAACTTCAAAACATGCGAGATTAAAACAATTAATACATTTAAACAGGTCATAACTTAAAGTAACCAATATGCGAAGTCTTCGTGAAATTTTCATCTTTTCAATAAATAAATTGTTGACTGGAGGATAGGACTATGTGGTTTAAAACTCAGAGGAAATTTGATTGCACCTACTAGCCCTAACTATTTAATAGGATCGTGTTGTGTGCGAATTCTTAATTCTTATTTATTGTGTTTTGTAGTATTGTACTAAAAGAAGGAAAGATTTGTTTGTTTCTCCTACAGCCCTGGCTGTTCCAGTTCCGAAATAGTACTGCGCAATATGTAACTCTCAAGTATGTCCGGCGGTATTTACGTATAACCATAACAGCAAGATACTTGACGTTGGGCGCGGCGCACAACAAAGGACGGTCGGGGTTAAGCGGCTTCACACCACATACCGGGCCGGAGAGCAAACAGAGGCACTCAAGCTCATGCTGCCTCGCGCGACTGTTTGTGTATACATGACTAATAACAATGAGCGCGACGCATAACAAAGGACTCCTGGAACCTTGGAGAGGCAACCGGCGACCGGCGTGTTTGTAGAAGTCAAGAACGTTCCATGTTTCGCCATCCCCTCTATATAAGGAGGCGAGGAAACAACGGAGGAGAGAATTACGGTTGCAGACATGTAGGGTCAGTGTGTCATTGACTGCTAGATAGCTCTCTCTCTATGTGTGTGTGTGTGTGGGGGGGGGGGGGTTACCGTTGTGAAAGATACGTCGCATCGAAGTTGTGATGAGTGTTGAGTGATTGTGTCGTCGGAGTTGGTGTATGGGAGACAGAGAAGGTGACGAAAGAAGGTGTAAGGGCTGAGTCCAGGCTACGAGAAGAAAACAGTTATAAGTTATAATATCACGAAAGACTGTGGACTCTGTAATTATCAGTAGAAGACAACTGTGTTTGTCCACAAGTTTAGAAGACAAACAAAGTGGTAGAATAGTGTGACTGATTTCCTCACTTTGTCACACTGGTGTCAGAAGTGGGATTCGTCGGATTTGTCATTTTGTCACAACACTCTTCTTCGTTGATACGTACTTCTATGCCTAGGCCTCTTTCACACCAAGTCGTGATGTTTTGTTGCTGTGTCGTACGAGAATACTCCCTTCCCTTATCTGCACATCAACCAGGCACGCACGAATACTAAATGCACTGTTGACAGCAATACCTCTATATACTCATTAAAATTACTGCTCAAACGCATTAAAGGAGTTCATGCCTACAATCATTATCATAACTATCCTACATTAGTTTGTATAATACCTACTAATGACCACATGCTCCAAAGCAATATCTCAGATAACTAAGTGTCCGTAGATCACCGCAGTTCAATAACATATTGAGCATTGGTTTCTGCTGAAGGCTGTCTCTTTGGATGCAGAAACAGTTGCAAGCCTTAAATCACGCATTTTCCTTAGAGGTCTGTACGGACCGACATTCATAGTTTCGGCCTGGAGCAACCCGGCCCAGCCTCAACCGAGCCCGATTGTGCAATTTTGTTTTAAACAAAACATTATTATTATTATTATTATTATTATTATTATTATTATTATTATTATTATTATTATTATTATTATTATTATTATTATTATTATTATTATTATTATTATTATTATTATTATTATTATTATTATTATTATTATTATTATTATTATTATTATTATTATTATTATTATTATTATTATTATTATTATTATTATTATTATTATTATTATTATTATTATTATTATTATTATTATTATTATTATTATTATTATTATTATTATTATTATTATTATTATTATTATTATTATTATTATTATTATTATTATTATTATTATTATTATTATTATTATTATTATTATTATTATTATTATTATTATTATTATTATTATTATTATTATTATTATTATTATTATTATTATTATTATTATTATTATTATTATTATTATTATTATTATTATTATTATTATTATTATTATTATTATTATTATTATTATTATTATTATTATTATTATTATTATTATTATTATTATTATTATTATTATTATTATTATTATTATTATTATTATTATTATTATTATTATTATTATTATTATTATTATTATTATTATTATTATTATTATTATTATTATTATTATTATTATTATTATTATTATTATTATTATTATTATTATTATTATTATTATTATTATTATTATTATTATTATTATTATTATTATTATTATTATTATTATTATTATTATTATTATTATTATTATTATTATTATTATTATTATTATTATTATTATTATTATTATTATTATTATTATTATTATTATTATTATTATTATTACTAGTTGAAGCGTGTCAGCAAAGTAATTATATGGAAATCTAGCAAAGAAACCTTGCTATTGTTGTGCTACTCCCGGAATTTCCACATCGATGAGCAAAACATTTCATAAATTATTTTGCACCTCTTAATTTTCAAGCATGGGCCCGGCCCGAGCCCGACATTTTTAAAATGAGGCCGAAGGGTTTGACCCGAGCCCTCGCAGACCCCTGATGTACCTACATACTGTCAACTATCTTATTTTAACGAAACATACTTTCGGAGACGGTTAAGAATATTGGAATGATCGCTTTAGATGGACGGCTGAGGACGATTATTTGGTAACTGTGTAACTGGATCTAAAGTATGTTTATTCTTTTATGTTTATTTACTTAATTTTATTTTCTTTGTTTAGCCCCATTCTCGTAACCTTACATTAAGTTTTACTTTCTCTTCCATGTACCTCTAGCAAGAGAGAGAGGGAGAGAGAGAGAGTATTTTATAAACAATAATCTCTAGTGTGCCTGCCCTATACAGATGGTACCTTAGCGTTCGACCGCTGCCTACTCCAACCGCAGTCAACGCCGCGGAGAAATGCAGGATGGGGTGGCGGTGGTCAGAGTGACGACTACCCCGGCCCTAAGGCGACTACTTTTAGGGACACTACCTTTCTATAAGGATGCTCAATTGGCATCATGAGACTGAGTGCACCCCGATCCAGACCATCCAGCAGGAAAAATCTCCACGCTGGTACCGGAGATCGAACCCGGGCTCGCTACCATTGCGCTACCGGAGCGGTCGAATATTTTATTCCACCCAAAAATTTGACATCGAGGTTTCACTGAAAATACACATTTTGAGGGGCCCTATAGCTAATCTCTTTAGAAAAAAACTATTTTGTGTTTCCTTGAGCAACGTAAGTATAAAACAAAATTCCGATTAAAACCCATTTGGTATTTAGGTTCCACATCTTCTAAACATGTATACCAATGATATATTTTCAAGGTTCTTATAAATTTTGGATTTTCTAAAAATTGGGCTAACATTTTTATTCAAATTAAAATGTTTAAGCTATTTGCATTATAACTAAAATGTACTATTAACTTTGTAACAAGTGAGAACAGCAGTTAGGACTAAACACACTCTATTTTGTGTTTTAAGCGCTTAGGGTAGTGCAAGTATTACACTTGAGACACTATTGCACACATAACAAAACGCAACTGATCCATCGGATCACTACTGAACTGCTGAGTCACAATTCACAATTGAAGTTTAGTCAGAGCTGTCCACTGAACTCACTACACTCTTACTGTCCACTAGAAGACTCACTCACAGTTTACAGGGGATCATTTTGGAAAAGGAATGTTCTCGAACAGCACAAAAGAAATCGTCTGGAACCCAAAGACGGCGCACAATGCCTATACTTTTGCGTGGGCTACTGCTCAGTCAAGAAGACCAGCCATTAACGTAGGTAGCTGACCGGTTCGGTAAGCCTTAATATTCTGCCTTCTGTAAGTGGCCGGCAACCCGGTCACAATATTGAAGGAAAAAAGCGCAATTTAACTAATGTGGACTCACATATAGGCTGAAACCTTCTGGAAAACATTCTCATCAGCTATTAATTGAGACGTTGAGCAGTTACTGGACATAATTCTCTCTCTCTCTCCCTCTCTCTCTCTCTCTGTCTCACACACACACACACACACACACACACACACACACACACACACACACACACACACACACACACACACACACACACACACACACACACACACACACACACCTTCTGTCTCTTCCAACAATAGCTTGCTTGATTTGTGCATGCCCATTTAAGACATGAATGTCAGTGATCTTATCGGAGTCCATCAGATTCAGTGCGTAGCAAAGACACGTACAAATTCTTATCTGCAATCTGCGCCTGCCACATCAACGCATGCGTAATGAGTAATCATGGAAATTAAATGAACTGGCCACAAATTAATTAGAGACTGTGATTTATGACGAAACCCCTGAATTTAGTAAAAGACGGTAATGAACTTAATCTCAACGTTCACAGGAGACAGGTTAAGCGGGCTATATTTTGGTATTCAAAAGGCAACTACATATGAGTATATGCTTCTGCAGAATTAGAATAAAGTTTGCTCAGAGGCTTTTGAACTTTCTTCAGTAGACAAATTCAGTATTTACTTAAATGCTGATAGAAGAATAAACATAACCTACATACCGCATCATACTAAACAGGGCCCGATTGTATCTTGTTTTGTCCAGGCTCACAATATTATCTGTTACGTGGTGAAACTCTATGTATTACACTTGGAGTAAAACATAATCGGTTTTTTAATTTAAGCGCATTTTATGTGGAGTATTAAGTTGAAAATTCGAAACTTTCCTGCTGAGCATCTTCTATTATGACTTCAACATATTGATTTACTTTTAGCACTTTAATCATTGGGAACTGAAATTATAAAATCAGAAGCTCTATATTTAATGCATACATTGTTGTTAGGCACATAGGTACAATATTTTGACAATTGGTACCTCAATGTGTATCTCCTTTAATGTATTACTTGTTCTTTCACTTCGTATAACAGTTTTTCCACAAACACAACATACCCATAATTTATTACCTAATGATTTCTGCAGGGTCCTAACTGCGCCTCAAAATGAACAACGCCCATCAATATTGACCATTCATTTGGCTTCCACGTGTTTACACTACAATATCTTACTTGATGGTCGGGTTGTCTGGGGTCACTGGCCTTGCAGAAAGCATTAGAACTCAGTTACACATTAAAATAAACAATTCGTGCATTTAAAATGCAAGGATAAGCATAAATTCTCACTTAAACGTGTTTAAACTTCCTGTCTCATTCCTTTCTCTATGAAATGGAAGCTTTAAATAACGGAAAAAATGAAGATTTGATTACGTGACTGATGCCTCCATTGGTAGTTAGCAGGGCGAGGCATTTCAGTACCTTTTGTATCCCACAAGAGCACTGCAGGTTACGATCACACGGACATTAGGGCAAGGTCTTGCACTGGCTGTGATAGGCACAACCACTCCAGTATGCAGAGTACACTACAGTGTAGTAGTTGCAAATAGTGAACCTTACTTAGTTGTACAATTCAAGTACATTTTAAGTACATCTCGACTGCAGCACTTTAGTTATAAATTGATGTATACAACTATGGAGGAGTTAGATCCAAAGCATTTCTCTACAGATGGAAGAAACATTAAATGGTAGATGTATTATACAGTTTTGTATACATTGAAACTGTATATGGTTATAAATTGCAGTAAGTTACGAAAATAATGTTTATGTATAATTATAAATGGTATAAATAATTAAGCGTGTCATTTACAATTCAAGGTTTCTTGTACTATTCATTTTACACATCTCAGCATGCAATTTAATGGTTACCCTACACCTTTCTGTAAGTCTGCGTGTAGTTTCAAATTAGCTGCTCATCTACAGGTATATGTTTACTTTGTACACGACTTTACATCGATTGATTGAGTGTGCATAAAGGCAGCATTGTTCACGTTATCGCTGCCCGGCATTCCGTGGGGCCACGTTCAGTACACACTAAACTTGAAGAGCAGGTACGGAAATGCCTCACACTGGTTATTAGTTGCTGAAGTGAAACTCGACATTCGTTATCTCGAGGACCGTTTGCTCTCCTTTACCCCTCCCAACAATCTGTGCCGCGTGGGAAAATACGGATTGTATGTGCCACATGCGCTTAAAAACACATTACTCTTAATAACCAAAATGATTGCTCTGCAGATGAAGTAAATACTGATTTAATGCTGTTCATTAGATTTTCCTGAACAAATATGTGTAGTTATGCTCCTAACACCCTATACATCGTATCCCTGTAAATGCTTTACGTAGGACATTGGAGAAAATTTGAAGGTTCCCCCTATTAGGAAATTTGTGTGCCTAAGCGACCAGTATCTAATGCAAACAAAACATCCTAGAAACACAGAAGTAGTGTTACTGAGGACCCGTTGTGTTAGCTTTATTTACGTTACAACTGCAGCCCTAATTGACTGCAGGGCACACCGGGCCATAAGTTCCGAACCTTAATTATGGCCAGGCATAGACCTTTCTAAGCATTAATACTAGGATCAAAGGAAACTAAGTTCAACTGTTACAGGTCTTTACCTTGTAAATACCAAACCACCCCCATCTCTCGTACAATCTTTTGGGGTACCTATGCAGACCGATCAGGAGGCCACGTTTTAGCTGCCGTCAGTGGCTCATGGTCGTTGTGTGTGCTCTGTGTATGATAACGGTTCGAGTGTAGCTAACTTGAAGCCAACTGCTTAAGAATTCCTAGGCCTCATTAAATCAGTTCAATCGTTCTAGACTCCGAAAGTTCCCTTGGCTTCTCTTGGTGTACTTCTAAAGGAACACGTATATCAGGTCACATGTGCCAGTCAACAGGCAAGTTTGTGCACTTTGGGTTCCTCACGACTGACCACTACACCTTTAAGGTTATTCAGAAATGTCCAAAAATGCTGCTTATTCTTCTTGACAGGAAAGAAAGCTTATTAAGGGGGTTCACCCTGGTCTATCTCAACAATGTCAAAAATGCCAATAAATATGTTCCTTTTTCTCCACAACTACTAAGTGTAGGCAGCTGAAACTTTTATCACCTGTTCTTGAAAACATTTATAAATTTTTAACGTGAGTATTTTTAAAATTGTTTCCCAGATATTTATTTACCGTTTTTGAAGGTACATAAACAGAAATTTGTAGCCAATATTTATTATTTTTGTCAAAAATAATGTTATTAAACAGAGGCATTGTTGATATTTGGGCAAAAATGATAAAAAATCAGATTTTACGATTTTTGTCTCAAAATTATACCTATACCTTGTGCTTTCAGAATGTACCATTGCTTACGCCGCATCGCCATGGGTGGCTCCTGAAATGCATTCCGTTACTCCATTGCAGCAAAATCGCGTACAATTTTGAAGCTTAAATCAAGTGGTTGCTGGTGGATGCAAGCAGAAACGTCTTGTGGGATTTTCTGTAAACATTCATCCTGGTAAAACAGTGCTAAAATATGCTAAAATGTTTGTGTGTGTACATAAGTTAACCAAGTGGTCGTGTTTTTCTGAATTTTATACAAGAACATCTGTTTGCAAGAAGAAGTTGCAAATTGCAGTGACTTCAGGTATTACTGCATTTAATATGAGTTGTGAGGCTACTCTCTATGTAAAGAAAAGGGTCGCAGCTGGTAAAGAAATTCCAGTCAATAAAAGAATCAGTAGTGTTGTGGATGAGCGAAGATTCAAGCAGAGTGCACTAAGCACATTAAATACATTCAATTCTGAAAAAAAAGTAGCAAAATAGCAAAACTTAAATATCAAGAAGCTAAACAGCTGAACGACGTTCATAAGGTCATGGGGAATTCTAAAGCAGTAAACATATGTTGCTATACGCTTAAACCTTTAAAGTCATTTTTCTTCGCTTTCAATTTTTTTTACACTTTTTAATTTTTAAAATACTTCTTCTAGTGCAATTTGCAATAGATGCCTTTGAAATTTTGCGTACACATTCTTAGATAGTTTCTTCATATAATTTGGCATTTTAAGTGCTCTAGATAGAGCAGTTTATTTGTCATGGAATTTTGGTTTTGATAATGATGAATAATTTAAAGAAAAATGGCGATCGGTGTAATTATTTCTTTTTCTCCAAAACTGTTTGGCATAGCCAAATAAAAATACCAGGTTTTTTAGACATAATCAAAAGAAAATATACCTGGAGTTTACTTATGACAATATTTTATATGAAGCATTTCTTATACTACACTAAAATAGCAGAAAAAATCCAATAAATATATATTTTTTTAATTATCTTACATAGATAAGTGAAATTTGGTGAGCTTCCTAGATATGCTTTGGCACACGTGCATACAAATTTTCACACCATGTTGACAAAAATTGTAGATTTTAGTCATTTTCACAGATGCCTGCGCTTCAGAAACCCCTGTGTTAAAAATAGCCAAATATATGTAGGGAATACTGCTGAAAATTTAACTCTTCTACTTATTAGTTTAGCTGAGAAAAAGGTACTCAAATGTGAAAATCTGTAGTTTTCGGGAAATGGCTCTTAAAGTGGGAAAACATTTCAAATCACACCTTAATGCATTCGTGCTCCATAAGTTGGATTATCTGCCTCCTCTTGCTGGGACAGACCCTCCAGCTTTTTCTTTGCTCTGTGGGTTGATTGCCTGGCCTTTCTGTTGATCTCTTCTAGCATTTTCTTTCCCCTGTTAATTCTAATGTGGTATAAGATTTTCATCGCAGGGATACAATTAAAACTAATTTTCATTCCCAGCGTCTTCATCACTTGACTCTCACCAATTTTTTTCACTGTTGAATGATGCTGCCGCCTCATAAACTCTAAAATTTAGTGTGCTCATCCCCAAAAATTCATTTTTTGGAAGAGAAGTCAAGATTACATTAGCACCAATTCACTGGGATTTTGTGTTCCACCATGAAGACACTTAGAAGTTCTGGGTCAGCTAAACCTCTGAATACTTGTTTCATCTCAACCGTGCAGGGAGAAGCAAGATGAAAATGTTCTTTATCATTCTATTCTTTTCGTTTTTCCTTTGCTTTCAAACATTTGCGCCAGGTTGCGCCCCAAAGACTATGTTGTGGTTGTACGTTTGTTGAAAGGAGATGAAAATAAACTGTCATTTTTATATACACAGGATAGTTTTAAATATAAAAATAAAGCATTAAATAAAGCAAAACTAAATAAGTGTTATATATCATTTTAATCGTCAGATTTCAAATAATAAGAAAACTAAATAACAAAATTTTGAAAATTATTATATATTTATCTGCCAGAGTCACCCTAAGCTCATTTCATTAGTGCTGTCAAAATTAAAGCCAGTGGAAAAGCAGTTTTACTTCAGTTACACGTCATATATCTGAACATCAAGAAATATGTGAATGAAAATACTGCATTAGGCTTATTATGTTTTCCTAACCTGAACCCCGGCGCAACAGCCCATGAAGGGCCAAGGCCTACCGCCCAGCCACTGCGTCCCCCACCTCTGCCCACTACAGGCGTCATTGGTGAGGTGCAGTACTGGAGGGTGGGACGTGGTCAGTGCCCCGAGCCCTCCCGGCCAGTTATGCGGTCTTCTAGACCTGGGGCCGCTACTTCTCCATCAAGTAGCTCCTCAATTGGTCCCCCCGGGACCTAACGAGGCTGAGTGCACCTCCCAGAGGGGATAAAATCCCCATGCTGGTACCGGGGATCGAACCCGGGTCCTCCGCGCCAGAGGCAAGCGCGCTACCAACTTTGCTACGGAGGCGGCCTTATTATGTTTTCATAGTTTAGAAATATTTCGCTCCAAAACATCAAATATGCCTTGTTCTACTACTTTACATCAAACAAAATACTCCGGTATTTGTAAATGAGTAGTGAGTCATTAAAAACAGATTCTTCATGGCCGCCGTGCGTAGAGTCGCCATACACAATATGAAGTGTTTAGTAATAACTCAAAATACAGAAGTAGATAGGGTTATTCGTTCTGGTCGAACAGGTCTAACAACTGAATACGAAATTAATAATACTAACCTTTGGAACAGAGTTCAAGGCGGTTCAATAGCTAATTTATTACCCTACTTAACATAGCTCATTCTAGAAAAGAAGTGCAACGTTCCAGTCCTTTTTTGCTGTCGTAGGTGTTTAAGCTGTGTTTCAGTTGCTCTATTTTCTCAGCAGGTGACCAAAGAATGTATTTAAGGTGAAAAATGACTCTGGAATTGCATACGCCTCTACATTCCTGTATGGGAGAGGAAGGAGCACATTAGATGCTTAAAGGGAACGAATTATTATAAAACTATAATGATAGTTTTGTTATTATCTTTTAACCGAGGGAGATGGCTCCACTGTAACGTACGAGGTGCGCATTCGGAAGACCGTGGGTCCGACCCCCGCGGCTGGCCTAACTGACCCATGTTTTCTTTCGGGGGTTTTCCCGGGTCACCAGACAAATTCTGGGTAGGTTACCTGAATCCCCCGAATTTACTCTCCCTCCAGATCAACTAACTACTCTTTTCTTCGTCCTTTCATCCGTTTTGTCTATCTCAGGGTAGAAAGCGTCAGCGAGAGTTCGGGTGCCGCATGCTGGGGAAGAAATGCTCTGAGTAACTCCGACCCCTGTCACAAAAGCCGGGCTCCAGCCCAAGCCCCCACTGAAGCCCTTGAGCCACGGAGGGTCCTCGCAGGCGTCGGGGAGTTCCAACCTGGGGAAATTTAGGGACCCCTACTCTCTTCTGTGCCTGTTCTTTTGATCTGGCCGCTCTCTGTCTCCTCTCACCTCGCCCCTCGCTTGCAGGGTCGCTCCTTTGGGGCACAGACACAAGTACAGGTTGAAGTGCAGAAGTCCCCTCCACGAAGGCCTCACTCCTACTCCTACTGTCGTCTTTTAAACAGAGAAGTCATAATTGTTAACAGATGTAAATCAATGATTAATTGAATGCATGTCTAATTAAGGGAGTTTGGAGGGATATATTACCTTGCTGACATTCACCTTAAAGCCTGAGAACGAACGGATAGAAACCTTACCCACGCAGTGTGACACAATCATGAATCGAATCCGAACTCACAGTACGTTGTCCTGCAGTTATGGTTTGCTTCAAGACAAAAAGAGAAAACATTGTGCTTGAAATATGTGTATGCACTTTATGCGTGACTCTGTCGAAACATAAAAGAACTTGTGGACACACTTAATGAACGTGGAGGTCTGGTCCCCGGCTTCGGAATGCACCCAGGGTACACCCCACCCATATCAGTGTGCTTTTGAGTTACAGATATAGGACCGGTGTATCTTGAGGAAATTAAGGAGCTGCGATAGGCAGTGATCCTGGCCAAGAAATCAGCATTCAGGCTGTACCTTCCATTATCGGTTGGATGATAGTTCACCTCTGACGTGGTACGTCGGCGTGACGTCGGCAGACGGGTTATCAGCCTTAGACTCATTAGGGCTGTCGTGGAAAAGGATTACTTTATTACCAGTTCTCACATTCTCACATTTTCTGCCACCTACCTATTTTAGGTATGGTACTCTACCTATAACTTCGATCTCGAAATTTCACTGGAAGTATACGTTTTGAAATCCTCGACTTCAAAAAGAGCAGTTTAAGATGCAAGTCGGTATGTGGGTGTGTGTGTGTGTGTGTGTGTGTGTGTGTGTGTGTGTGTGTGTGTGTGTGTGTGTGTGTGTGTGTGTGTGTCACACACATGTGAAAAGCATGGCTCAAAGACGAAAAGCCGGTTAAATACCAAACTAGGTATTTAAGTTCAGTGTCTTTTAAACATGCCACCAGAAGCCCCAAACTACTTATATCTCATAAATAAAACTGTGACGTACATAACTCTTAAATGCTATAGTAAATGAAAGTATTTTACTACTTGTTAACTGATTATTGGTGGCGCCGTGGCCGAGTGGTTAGACTGCTCGCCTACCACCTAGGCGACCAGGGTTCGATCCTAGGGACCCGCATGTGCTATTCGTGGTGGACGAAGCGGCGTCTGAGCGGGTGTTCTCCGGTTTCACCCCCCACTCATTCTACCAATTGCTCCACCACCACCTTTAAAATCACCCATTTTGCCTGCATTTCATATGATCCTCTTCCTCACTATCATACCTAGTGCTTGACTGACCAGTCACTTTCAGGTCTTCACTCTGCCCGGTCCATAGGCTCGTTTGCTTCCCCACAGGCGTCTGACCCTAGGCACTGTTTTGTAATTCCAAGGAGGTGTAAGTCCTACATAAGGGGAGGGTAATCAGGTAATGAAGAGGTTAACTGATTATTACTAAAATTCGGTAGTATTGTGATTTAAAACATAGGTTTGTTGTCACGAGAAACGAACACTGGAATTCAGCGAGGGCAGACCTGCGCATCAAAGGTGAAAATGTTCAACTAGCACAATTCAATCGTATAACTGCTCCCTTACATGTAACTTCTGGTTCCTGCACTGTAGTTTGTTTTAAACAAGAAGGGTCTTGTGGCAGTTATTGGAGGGGCACGTTTCCGTGTGGTGTCCATGGCAAATTCTGTCTACTATTGCTCCAGCCAGTAAGGTTCCATCAACTTCTTTTCCCTTCGCCTAAAACCTGAACTTTGAGGGCAGCAGTCGTATACTATAAGTACATAGAGGCACATACTTCCATACTGCTTGCTGGCTTTCTAGTATAATCTGGAATTGCTGTACTCTTACGTCTCTGCTGAGAGTGAACTGTCACAAGTCTCTGTTGCTTAAATGCTACAGTAATGTTGCCAACGGTAAATGTGAAGCACGTGGCCTCGTTGTACTTTGTGAAACTTCACATGAAGGCATTTCCTTTTTGCATTAGACATTTACCGGGTTATAATTGTTGGGGTAGACCTATATGAAATACAGTAATAAAGGATACATGGATCACAGGCGTTAAATTCATAACACAAGCTTATGACAGCGGCACACGCCGACCAGGGCTGCCAACTCGTACGATAATTATGGGGGCATACGATAATTTTAATGTTTGTACGATGGTTGTCAACTTGTACGTTAATTATGGGGGTGTACGATAATTTGAATGTATGATAGTTCGATATCGGCGAAATATCATTTTCACTGGTTTGTCACTCCAGCGAAGTGAAACTAATTACAAATAACATTTTGTCCTCATTGACTGTCTCCACACCATAGCTACTAAGCCTGCTACCCCTTATCCTCTTATTGCCAGTGTACCCAGGTCTGATAATCTCAAAGAAGAAGGCACTGTTCAGAAAATTGACGATCAATGTAGAAAACTCAGAATACGTGCTATTCCGTGTGAAATAAAAAACCTGCCTGAACCTGACAGTTTCTGGAGTACTGTTAAACATATGTCACCTTGGTGGAAATACGGATTTCAAAGAACTAGCAGCATTTGCATTATCAGTTGTTTCCTTGCCCTACAGAAGCACTTCTTGTGAAAGAGTTTTTTTCTAAACTGGAATTAAAAAAAAGCAAAGTTAGAAACAGATTGGTACTATATACTGTAAATGAACTCATTTTGTCGTCTCAACTTATGAAAGAACGTGGTAGATCTTAAAATCTGCAAGTCACCGAGATGTTAAGGTTTATCTCAACAACAAATTTGTGCAATGCTGCAATGGTTGAGGAAGCTGAACTTTCAGATGAGTAGTGCGAGAAACATAAGTGCTAAAGTTGTAATATTTGTTGAGGTCATCAATCTTGTAAGTGGATATAATAAACATCGTCACTCTTATATTTTCATAAGTATTATACTGATATTTTTATTGTCGTAGCGTTTGCTTTATGATGTACGATAATTTTGAATCCAAATCTATAATTTTGAGTGGCTGGTGCGATAATTTTACTTTTAAATGTTGGCAACCCTGACGCCGACAAATCAGTTACTCTCGGTTGGGAAAAACGTCAGGTTTTAGAGAGAACAGCTGGTTGGTAGAGAGAAAGACAGAGAAGGAAAATATACATATTAATTCAACAATAAAAGATATTAATCTAAAACACGCTATAATGTTTTGCAGTTGTACTTTTTTCAAAAAGTGTTTCAGGTTTAAAAACTAGGCGGTAAATGCTGAACTTGATTTTCCATACTCTTTCCCTGATATTGCGAGAACCATCTGAGTAACGAAGTAACGTTATAAAACTGTGTGGTGCTGAATTCACATGCCTTTTTCTGTTCACTCTTCTATAAACATTTCACAAATTCTTATTATTATTATTTTTATTACTTGTTAATCATTGTAGGTGTAAGAAGAACATCTAGACTGAAGCGATAGTGAGAATTTTTTTTGAAAGACAGGTCGCTTTGTGATTGCTTTGAAATTATATGTTGTTTGCATTACCACGAGAACAAAAAGCGTATAGCGTCATATTAACTGAAAAATTTATATTTGAAAATAAACAGAATATAAAAAGACAAGTGAAAATTATTTAGGAAATGCTTGCCGCCACAAAAAATTTCAGTTGCCATGAATTCCAAGTTTTAAGAAGGCGTCTCACAGTTTACCTGTATAGAAACCTTATTCAGAATGAGGTTATTCTCAGAAGATTCATGATATCTATACATTTCACTTGACATCAAAATAACATAATCCTATGATATTTCAATCAAAATACTTAGGGATATTTTTGAAAAGATCAAACTTCCGAAAAATGTTTCATGGTGCTTTGGGTAGGGGAGATTTTCTTGAAAATCATCATGCTGCATCTTTGGAAGATGTTGAACTCATATAGGCACCAAGTTTGGTGTTTAAGCCACTTTTGTTTGCGGGTTCTGGTGTTCCGACACACACACACACACACGCACGCACGCACGCACGCACACACACACACACGCGCGGGCGCACACACACACACACACACACACACACACAAAAACATATATACACACACAGACAGACAACTTTATCTAAAATGCTTTTTCTAGATTCAGACATGTATTTCCGATGAAATCCGGATATTGAATCTTTGAGTAAAATGCAATGGCTCCCTACTTTCTCCACGTATTAGAGAAAGTAATGAATCTACGTGTTACACATTTCACCTTATTGCTGTCCTAAAATTTCAAATGAATCGACATAAATTTGTGGTTTATTGGAGTCTCATAGAAGGGTTTTCTTAAGTGCGAACATGCACAGAACTAACGAATTATCTCTCGCTGTGCATTCGGGACCAACAAAAACCATACTGTTACATGACCACGCGAAGATGAATGGTGGAACAATGAATCCCTGGAAATATTAAGATTTCCAGATCCCTTTGTTTGCCGCGCGTGGGCGACAGAATTGAGGAGCGTGCAGACCAGCAGTCTGTACCTTTGCGTTTGTCGGTCTTTTTGGTGTCGTCACGGTAGCCTTCCTTTCTAAACAAGACAAGGCGTAGACGACGATATGAATGATGAAGTGAATTACGTTCCAGCAGGTAACGGCTACAGAATGCCAAACAAATGTCAATAACCAATGATTTAATATAAGTTAACTTTCTCAGCAGGAGATCTAACATCTAACTCGCAGTCCTCTGTCCTCCTTCAGCAATAGTAACGCTTGCTGTAAATCAACAAGTGGATTCTCGATTTACCTTCACTGAAATGTGAGGAAAACGTGATGCTTGATATGTGTCCGTTGATGCATTAGTATATTCCTGACCGAGCGAGATGGCCCAGCGGTAACGTGTGAGACTCGCATTTGGGAGGTCCTGCGTTCGATTTCTGGTGACCACCTACCTTGACCTTGTTTCACCTCATCGGCAAGTACTAGAATATTATCTTATCTGTCGCAACATCCCTTCCATAATTTCCCATTCATTTGGTTTCTTTCTCATCTTTCAGGTGCGCTTCTAGGTTTCGTGGCGCCTGGTGGTGCCGGACAGATGGGGAAAATGCATGCTCTAAGGAATGAGGGAAGACCGCCTTCATAGCGCAGTGGCGGCGCACCTATCTCTGCTGCGGAGTACGCGGGTTCACTCCCCGGTACCGGTGTGGGGATTTTTCCTGGCGGAAGGTCTTGTTCGGGGTGCACTTAGTCTCGTTAGATTCCGTAGAAGCCAATTGAGGAGCTACATCATAAAAAAGTAGCAATCCCAGGGGCAAAGGCCGCATAACCGGCCGGGAGGGCTCGGGGTGCTGACCACGTCCCACCTTCCAGTTCTGCACCCCACACATGATGCCTGTAGTGGGCAGAAATGGGGCGCACGAGTGGGCGGTAGGCCTTGGCCCGCGAAGGGCTGTTGGGCAATGGGTTGTTGTTGTTATTATTATTATTATTATTATTATTATTATTATTATTATTATTATTATTATTATTATTATTATTATTATTATTATTATTATTAT
Organism: Tenodera sinensis; assembly: GCA_030765045.1. Taxonomy (NCBI): domain Eukaryota; kingdom Metazoa; phylum Arthropoda; class Insecta; order Mantodea; family Mantidae; genus Tenodera; species Tenodera sinensis. The sequence continues at coordinate 97,266,400 of CM060964.1, read as the reverse complement.
TATTATTATTATTATTATTATTATTATTATTATTATTATTATTATTATTATTATTATTATTATTATTATTATTATTATTATTATTATTATTATTATTATTATTATTATTATTATTATTATTATTATTATTATTATTATTATTATTATTATTATTGTTATTATTATTGTTATTATTATTGTTATTATTATTGTTATTATTATTGTTATTATTATTGTTATTATTGTTATTGTTATTGTTATTGTTATTGTTATTGTTATTGTTATTATTATTATTATTATTATTATTATGATTATTATTATGATTATTATTATTATTATTATTATTATTATTATTATTATTATTATTATTATTATTATTATTATTATTATTATTATTATTATTATTATTATTATTATTATTATTATTATTATTATTATTATTATTATTATTATTATTATTATTATTATTATTATTATTATTATTATTATTATTATTATTATTATTATTATTATTATTATTATTATTATTATTATTATTATTATTATTATTATTATTATTATTATTATTATTATTTAGGAATGGGAAGTCCCCAAGGGTGCTAGAGGGATGTTTCCCTTTCCGCAGATTTTAGTTTTGTACCAATACTGCTTGGATTTTTAATTATTATTTAATTTTTGTACTAAAATGTTGAACTGAGTTTAGAAGGTTTAGAAAATATGATTTAACTAGGAAAATGTTGACGGGTCGTTCATCACCCATGTCTGCTTGCGGCCTCTACCCTCCTGCGGTTCCTTCACTTGATTCATTCCTCTTGGGGAGTGGTAGCCTTAATGCATCCTTGTGGTCAATGTGTGCTTGGTGTTCCCATTGGTTGTATAACCCTAACCTTAAGCATTCGTTAACTGGGATGGTGGCAGACTAGCATGAGACTATAGAAGGATCTACAAATAATTAGAAACCTCACTGTAAGACAATGGGCAATGCTTAAGTTTAGAAAAACATTAACGAACCTATTTACTGTCTTTTAAATATTTCCCTGTTTATGAAGTGTACCCGTCGGGGCGCTTTTGTGATCTATTGTGATTGAGTTTGTTGTTCTTTTCTCGTGCATGCTCAAACTTAGGGTCCATCTGTTGTCTTTTATTTTGAATGCACATATGATTTTTGGTGTCCAATTTCTGCATAGAAGATGGGCAGAAGGTCCCTTTACGCTGTCTTTGAAAATATTTAGCTATTTACAGATTACCTCCTGCAGATGCACCGCGTGTTTATGAGTTATTACTTCATGCTCGTAGCACCTCTATGTCCGAACATTACAATTAAAGCCACAATTCTTAGTCACTTTACCGTGTGCATGGAGTTGTTTCGTTCAGTGCTGAAGGCTGGCCTCTCGGTCTGGGCGAACACACTCACGGCATAAAGTATCACTCCTACACACGATGCGGTATTAAAAATTGTGGCCTTAGTTATAATACAGGATGAAAGGAGTTCTCAGTGTGTAATGCCTCAAAAACAAATGTGTCAATAACTCAGTTGTGCAAAAATATCAAATAAATATAAGCAATATGTGAAAAGTGTGTATGGATATGTGTTTCCATTTTAACTTTTTCTCAAATACATAAATGTTTTTGATACAAATGAATGCATTTCACGCTGATTATCATGATAAAATTAGAATTAATAATGATTAATGATATTGCATTTACAAAACCATAGTGTTAGTTGAAACAGAATTTATATGTTTCCGTGAAAACGCAAAGCTTGCTTTAACTTTTTTACCACATACTCAGAACATAATACATATAATGTACATAAAGTTTTAACAGACTATGTCAAACAATTTTTAAGATTTCAAGGTTTGTATTCATAACTAATCATTTTATATGGTCAATAGAAATGCTTCTTTGACCTTAGGTTTTATCGTAGCGCTCCAAAATTTTAGTTTCAGCTTAGTATACAAATATAAATAAATTGCTCTGCACGCTTTTTCTAACTTTTACTGCTTTAAGTGAAAAAAGCTATACGTCTTATTGAATTGTTAGACTTTTTCAGTGTGAGTTATGGAAAATGGTTGATTTTAACTTAACTATCTATATTTAATATTTAATACTAGTGCGCAGGAATTTTTAATGCGCTGAAGCCCTCCTGAAATAGGTTATAAACTGTGATGCACTCAGTTCAATTTATGCCGTCCTTGCAGCTTCGGGAGGCATTCTGCTTGTCTTCACAGATGGCGTATGTACAGCAAAAAGGATGTGTGTTTATCTGTTTGCCTTTTTGCATATACACTGGCGCCCTGTTTTGCTTACACAGTTCTAGATTAATTATTCACATATGTATGAACATATAGCTTCGAGCAATATCTTCACATAGCTAATTGGCTTCCCATATACCCAGCATTCCTCCTCGATGCACCTTCGTAATATTTGTATGTATCTCGTCAGCAGCTAAGGGACACTGGGACAGAATGTTCTGTCCTTTTCAATTTTAGACCCATTTACTTGAAAATTGACACACTTGATATGTCCAAACAAGGAAATGACTATAGGATAGTCAAGCTCAAACAGTTTCTCAGATAATACGATTAAGCACTTCTAACTAGCGAAAAAAAATGATTAGTTTTAAAACTGTCTTCACATTTTTCAGGCAAGTGTACTACTAGTGACATTTCCTGAAACATAAGTAAACTTTAAATAAATTAAAATATTTGATTGAAGCTGATACTATTATTTGTAGAGAAATGCATTTTTGTTTTTATGAAGTTATTGCTCTTAAAATTGTACTTCCTTTCAGTATAAATGAATCAATGAATAAAGCACTTATAAAATTTATATTTGAATCTTTAGATAACAGCTTTGAAATTATGTTTGCAAATTTACACATAAATCAGAGCAAAACTGAAGTGCAAGTAAAACATTTCATACAAAATACAAAACTGAGAGAAAAAGCACCAGTGTGGTTCGAATGAAGCATAAGAGTGAATTAAACATGTAGCTGGACCTTAAAAGTCAGAAAAATAATGCAGGGGTGTCAAAAGAATATTTATATGATCTTCAAAACTTGCAAATGCCAGTTTCACCTAAAAGTTTAGCCCTAGAATCCCTAACATAAACCATTGCTTGATCGAACAACAAAATGTAAAACCCTCCTCAACCCCTCCCCCCTCCTTGTCATGTACGCGCCGCTGAGAAGGTTGGTAAAATGCCTAGTGAACGGCATTTGCGGGACGGCATATATGGAACCCAGGGTACAAGGGGCAGCTAAAGTAATGAAAAAAGCTGAATAAAGTGCATTGAGAAAAAGAGTTTAAAGTTCAATACGGTGGTTTACCTAAATGAACTTGTGGCTTTAAAATAGTTGATATTGAAAAATCAGTTGTATAGCAATGTGTGGTACTGACTTGGATGTCATCTCATATAGGCATATCCGGAAATGAGAAAGCTGATGAAGCAGATAAAAGGCAACATGCCGCCCTCCAAGCCAGGCTGAATTCGGGGTTCCGCTTCACGACTTCCAAAGCCTCCTCAAGTATGAAATATGTAAGCAGTGGAAGTTCCATTGGAATTCCACATCCAATAGCAAACTAAAGGCCGTAAGCTCCAATCACAGTTTCAGTTAGCCATTAAAACGTAATTCGTCGAGACCAGGTACATCTCAGCAGGCTAAGTATGGACATACTGCCATTACCTACTCATTCATACCTCTTTGCAAAGTGCATTTACTTTAAACGTAGGCACTGTCATTCCATTCTCACAGTTCATGTACATAGTTACAGAGAGTGCGCCTCGGTTTTTCTTTTCTTTCTTTCTTTTTTTTTTTTTTTTTTTTTGGAGGGGGGTGTGTGTGTTAACCATACGCTCATTTGGCCCTCGATCCTCAATGACCATTTAGCCATCCAAATGATCGTTTTTCTATTCAGTACACACACACGCACTTCTCGCAGTCGTACTTCCAGCCTTGTACACAACCACAAATACCTATGCCCGGGAATGGAATCCGCGACCCGCTGCGCGACTGAGCACCAAAGGCACACGCTCTAGCAACCACGGCTACGAGGTGTGACAGTGCTGTTTCTATGATGTTCAGTGCGATGTTCCTACTGATCTCTTGGTGTCCTTGAATGATCTAACAGTCTGCCATAACATAGTCCAGGGATGTCCAATCTTCTCTCATTGGAGAACCTTACGTAATAAGCGGCTATCCCCCACTCCACTCATTCAGTCGGAGGGACAGATACACAGTACCCAGTGACGGACACAAACAGGCGATTCCATGGTCGCTTCTAGGTCATACTTTGAACTTTCTAGGAATGTCCTTAGAAGACCTCTTCATTCGGGATGATTTTGCATAAATGGTTTGCAACAGGCAGACAAAAGCTTACTAAATACACAATTTGAATCTCGTTAAAACATACAATTTATGTGAAATACTTCGTTTTTTCTTTTGAAGGAATCATTTCCGAGACATTCTTTAATATTTGTTTGAATTTGCCAATTCTTATACTTTTTTTTTCAAATAGGAATATGTTTTTTATCTCTTGGCCTTGCAAAGAGAACAGGATTTCAAAGGCAACGCATAACAACCAGCTCTTAAAATATTTCACTGTCGTTTAAAGCCTACTGCATCCCCATATTTCCCTTACACCTATAAGAAAATTCGCAGTAATGTAATTTCTTAAAATGCTTATGTGGATTAAAATGTAGTAGATAGAGAAATAAGCATTTGCAGGAATATTGTGTATAGGAATGAGTATAGCTCTACATATATTTGCGAACAGAGTTTCTCCAAATTGAACTATATTAAAAGTCTGTATCGCAATAGGTTACGCGACGATCACTTGGTGTATCTTCTAATGCTACGTACTCCGACTTTGTCGCCAAACATTGATTCATTTCTTAAACGTAAGTCACTAATTAAAGCATAAGATTTGAGAGTGCTTTCATAAATCAAACGCAACGTACATGTAATCAACACGCTACTTCTACACGATGCACGGCTGGGGGTTAAAGAGAGGCAAAGTCCGTGTATAGTGGACGGGAGGTAACCCCAAACACCCCTCTTTCGCAAACGTTGGAGATTTCTGTAGTAAGGCTTGTAAAAGAAGTTAAATGTATAGTTTGTTTAATTATTTAGGGGACAGTAACAAATAAAAAATAATAGAAAAGGTTCAAAATACTATAGAACATTGTGTTTATGTTGATAAAGATTATGTATTGTATGTAAGCTTGTTGTTTTAATCTATTTATATATGTTGTTACTTCACTTTACATTTTGTGTTCAACGCCTGAGGTTATCATCTCGTTCTTGTCTCAAAGGCAGGTGCGTGTCGTTTAAGCATCTGACAATGAGTTGGACTATTAAATGTGGAAAATCGAAGTGTTGTCCGGCATAGGCCAAAATTACCTTCAATAGCTCGTTTGACACACAAGTTATAATTGTTTAGTCGCTGCACACAATCTCATGTGACAACAGAAGCTGTATAGAAAAGTAGTTTAAGGTATTTAAAATAAGATAAAGAGAAGGTCAAATTTATTTATTAGCTCATAATGCAACATGATTAGTAGCACTACCTCTTGTATGTGAGTTTAAGAACACCATCTTCTGTGAGAAAAGCATTAGCTTAAATGTTATGTCTCTGATTGCTAACTATCAGGGCGAGGCACTTCAGTAACTCCCTCTTCAAGTTTAATGCACACGAACGGTAACCCACGAAATGTCGGACGACAACGTAAACAAAGCTACCTCTTGTGCACACTCAGTCAGCGTCTGTGCGTAACACAGCCAGTGCCAGCCCTTGCCCTAATGCCCGTGTGGTCGTTAACTGCAGTACTCTTGTGGGGCCGAAAAGGTACTGAAAAGCCTCGCCCTGCTGATTATACAGAACTGTGTACCTTATCAGAATCAAATGTGTCTACGATAAAAATTATTAAAAATTCAGAGTTTCAAAATAATAAACTTAGAATAATCAACATCTTGTGAATCAGGGACGGCTCTGGGGGTGATGCTTCCGTGTCATGGCGCTACCATAAAAATGGGGAAGAAATATGTATTTTAAAACTTTTTGTATTCCCCGAATGGAGTCAGGCTTGCTGTTCTTCAAGGGGCAATGGAATGTCTTACCTAAAGCAAACCAAACACAACAAAAAACTACACAAGTTGAAGGAAACAACTACGTCTTTTAAGTCTGCAACACTATTATACATAGTATTACTAATCTAAGGATCTGTACCACTACAAATCTGGCTCGAATTTACAGTATTTTGGACATTAAGTTTGGAACCTAGCCGGCTTTGAAGGGGCAAGCGGATACCTCAAATCCGTGCCAGTTAGCACCTGTCAGGGCTATCATTGGCAGTACCTGTGAATCACTAGTACCAACATTATTGATACTAACAAAACTACTAACAAAAAGTATGCTTTATTGGAAAGAGAGAAATTAGGTCCTTGTCACTATTTGCCATGTAAACATTAGCGGAAAACTGTGTTTTGTAATATTACATGCATCATTAATTTTGTATTGTTCGCACTTGAAATTAAACTAATCATTGTTTTGTAATACTGTTACGTGCATTGTTACCCACAGTACAGAAGATGATTTAAAGAGAGGTGTGCTTCTGGTAGGTGAAGTGCAGGAGTATTGCAATGTGATATGTTTTTTATTTAACTAATACAAATGAAATAAATATTTTACTAAGTAGCTCATTTGCTACATTAACTTAGAAGACAAAATGAAATTGAAATACTTGGGAAAACCTGCTCCTAATCTGCACATAAATATAGAACACGAAAGTGACGTTTTGCTGCATATAAATCAAATAGGGCATTTACACGAAAAATAACAGTTCTGTGGAAGTAAAGTCAAAAATGCTTTATTCTGCTTTTATGCGTTTCGTTTGGTGATAATAACCACTGTCAGAAAAAAGATCTGGATTTAGTTCACGCATGTGGAAACGTTGAGATACCTACGCGAGTACCTTAAGTGCCCGCCTCGGTAGCGTGATGGTTAGCGTGTCTGCTTCACGTTCAAGGGGTCGTGTCGCTTAGGGTTAGTTATCCGGGTAAGGCTTTTTTCCCGAGGTTTTCCCTACCCTGAGAAAACGAATGTCGGGTAACTTAAAGCTCCATGGACCTCGGGCTCATTTGAGCATCATTTCACCCATTTCATTCCATTCATTCGTCCGATATGACACAATGTTGGAGGACGTTAATTTAAAAAAAGAAAAAAGTACCTTAAGTTGACATATTACTTGGTGATGTATGTACGTATGGCAAAAGAAGATGCACATCATGGGACAAATGCCTGGTATGTAATATCCAGATTGGTATTGAATTTTCAAGCCAATATTGAGGAGAAGAATGACAGTGTCATCAAGAACTATTTTTGTCAAACTGCGAATAAATTAACTAAAATATACCGAATTAACATGTAGTAAAGCATAAAAGGTTTATTGCGAGTTTCTACTCCACATTTTAAATAAAGTCCTATAACTGTGATTGGTGGAAAATTCTGCAAGTGTTTATGCACGTAACCATTAGAGCTAGAGAAAATCAAATCTCAAGTGAGTAAAAATTGACTATCTGACGATTATAGGAAAGTGTATAACGATGAAAAGAAATAATTTCAATACAATATTAATTAACTTACTAAATTAATTGCTCGAACTTCTTTATCTTTGCTGTTGTGCTATGTAGGTGAAGTTAACTTTGAATACCTTGTGGTAAATATATGACGATCACAAACAACTTAACAAATGCTAGAGGGGTAATAAAAGCAGACAAGTGCTCTGGAGGTGATAACAGCATACAAATCCTAGGAAAGTGAACAAAAACAAGAAGAATAAGTAGCCGTAATTGGCCGAATCACGTAGTTTGGTGCCGAAAAATTATAATACAGTAAGAATTTGATGGTCATGCTAAGTTCAAGTTGTTGGGAACATAATCTCAGACAGTGAATGACCAAAATTTGATTTGGGTCTAATAATTTCCACATTACTGTAACTGTCTTTTGAAATAAGCCCCTCTCAATGTGTTTTAACAATCCAAATTTAAATTATTCACTGCTTTGACTTGTTTAGAAATCGAAAGGTTTATCACTAACGACTGGCACATTGAAACTTTAATGAGCCCATGGAAATGACGAGCTAGATACTGCAGATACGGAAAGCACTTGTTTCCTTGGTTCCTGGCTGAAACCACAGATTAGATAAGCATCGCCTACACTGGTTCATCATTAACCCAAATCTCTGACACCGACATTGCAGCCACTAAAGAGGATAAAGATCATAAGGACTCCATTGCCTACAAAAAATGCTATGGGCGGAACCATTCTTGAGGTAGGAATCATGTCACCCTACCTAAAATTATTTGCACTGTAGACAACAATACAGCGTTTCACCATTACACAATGCCTGACTTTCATAGCCGTAGTCAGGACAAGTAAGATAACCGTGTTTATTCTATGTACGTCTGCATATTTGATGACGCTTTCTATCACGTGTCTCTACAACAGGTTTCCTTTATGTGCAAAAAAGCGGCACAATCATGGTTTTTTGCCTGAGTTGTGGATACACGACCTCACTGGGAGAAAGACATTAAAGATACATTGACAGGGTTAGGATCTATTTGTGGATCTATTATCCATGAATACAAAAATTTAATAAGCAATACTTCACATTTCGACACCTAAATTTGTGAGCCGCTCCCAAATATATATTGGAATGTGTTATGCGATATTTTAAAACTATAACTTAGAGAAAATACTTTTAGGAAACCTTATTATATCTACTACCTGTTAATCGAATTAAGGTTTGCAGAAATAGTTTAGCTCACATTTATTCGAAGGTACAAGGGGAATAGAGTTAATCAAATAGTCGATCGATATAGGTGTATGGGTGGATGAGTGGAGTTTGGAGGCCCGTCGACAGTTAGGTCATTTGGGCCCTAGATGAGAATATAAAAACCCTAAACTCGCAGTTAGCTGCATAAAACGTGAAGGTTAAAAAAGCAAGAAAAGCGTAAAGAGATAAACAAACACCAAATGGCACCCGACTGCGCTAACTTAAAAACCTGGAACAACCATTCACTAAAATGGATAAAAGGTCAACGCTAAAATAGACATTCAAACTAAATAGTTAAAACAGTTAAACATGAAACACAAAGGTAAAAACGTAAAAACGAATACTAAAAAGTTAAAAATCTCAAACTAAATAACAAGTTATACTTGCTTAGCAAACCCAATTTGGGCAACGAATCGCAGCGCCTTACAGATGGACACCGGGTCGTCATCCAAAATTGAGGCAAGTGTACACCCCAGGCCAACGGTCAGGCGCTCACAAGCGTATTGCGGACAGTCTATAAGGATATGGGTCACAGAAATTTTAGGTTACATGTGGGACATACAGGCGCCAGGTCCCCACGCAAAAGGTGCCCAAGGATTGCCTGCGTGTGACCTATCCTCAGGCGGGTGAGAATAACTTCAGCCCGCCTGGAGTCCCTGCAGGATGTCATCCAGGGATCTACGCTGTCCTTAATGGTCGGCAATTGAGTGCCAGAGAATGCCTTTCATGACTGCTGCCAGATCGATAAAAGATGTCGACGGAAACGACGCTACACATTGACACAGGGCACAGTGTGTGTGGCAACATCCGGCAAACGGTATGCAACTTTCGCAGCCGCATCCGCTTCCTCATTGCCGGGAATACCAACATGGCCGGGGGTCCAGGTAAAAAGCAACTGGTATCCGCGCGAGAGCAATTGAGAAATGAGTGTCTGTATTTTTACAACGAATGCTGAGGTGCCGATAAACTGTTCCAAATACTGTATCACACTCAGAGAGTCTGAGCAGATAATAAAATTGCCGGGAGCTGAGCTGGAGATAAAAATAAAAAATAAAATATAGCGAACAGCTTGGCAGTATAAACGGAACTATGGTCCGGAAGTCGGTACTTGTGTAACAAATTTCCAGTTGTATTTTCTGGCAGTCGATGAAAGTAGTGATGCTAGTGATGCTGCCAACTTAGGAATTTTCTTCAGGGGAGATGATAAGATTTCAAAATTACAGAATAATTAGCCACCCTTATCCCTCTTAAAGGTGCCACTAAAGCAAATGATTTAATGGGGCGTGGGGGTCACTGAAAGCTTCAAACGGCTTGGCTTGGAACATACCAATCTATCTGCTATAAAAGCAGACGGAGCTCCTGCACTAGCACGAAAAGTAGGTTTAGTTAAATTACTGCAAAGGGGCAGCTAAAGCAGAAAACGCTTCTGCAATGCAAAATCACTGCTTAATACACCAAGAAAACCTTAGTACTAAATCTCTAAATTTAGATAGACTAAGTCTTTTGAAAGTCCTTGTGAAAGTAGTGAATTTCATTCGTTAACATGGTTTCCAACATAGGGAATTTCCAAATTTCTCACAAAACCTCGGGTGTTTAAGCCTAATGGGCCCAAGGGCAATCAGCAACTAAATGTAGTAACAAGTATGTAAATGTATATAATTTGTAAAGGAAATGGAAATAAAGTTTACTATTACTATTACAAAACCTCGATTCAAAATTAGAAGATGGGTGTTGTTTATTATGGTGAAATAAGATGGCTGAGTCGTAGCAAAATGTTGAAGCGAGTGACTGACCTCAAAACGAAATACAAACATTTATGGAGGAGAAGTATAGTTGAATTTAAAGACGCAGAATGGATGCTGAGTTTACCTTTGTGGTCGATGTAACAACACAAGTAATCCAACTTAATATTCCTGAATTTAAATTTTAGAATTATACTGGAAATGAAAAACCATATATTTAATTTAATTTTAAAAATAAGTTAACTAATATATGATTAATATTTTAATAAAGATAACATCAATATGGTAGCTATTTTTTAAATTAATTGGTTTATCTTAGAATTTAGATTATATTTAATAGGGTGAAAAATAGAATCCTGTAGCCCGATAACCAATTCACCTTATCTCTCATGGTTTTACAATTATATAACATTCCTTCCGAATGAAAAGCACTTTAAAGGGTATTCCCAGAAAATTCCAGATATCCATATTGATTGCCATAAAAATATTTTAAGCCTATGATGCTTTAATAAAAATCATTAAAGCCATTCTGGAGAAAATATATGTAATTGCTGTGATACATATTACGTATTCATTTGACAACACTGTGTATTGTATATCATACTAGGGTGCGTAATCATGATGGAAAGGTAAAAATTATTTACGTAGCACATTCCTCGCCTTCTTCTGGTGATCAACCAAGCTGTTAAACAGAGGAATTAGAATACGCTGATTTTAGAAGGGAGTAGAAATGAATTACGGGAGCAGTCATGGTGTTATTACTAATTTATTTTAACACCTAAAAGTAATCTACTTAGGGCTAATTATCTGCTGGGCCTGTACATTATTGTATCCCTTCACACACATGCACAAGTACAGAACAAGCGCGCGCACGCACGCACATGCACACATCTACACACAGGAGTCAAATTTGGGAAAACAAATATGATAAGAGATTTATAAAGGTGTGCTGGGTTACGGAAAATTGTCTTAAAATATGACAAAGGAATGTGCGTCACCCTTTTGACTCCAACTCCAGTTACGCTCCCCGATGAATCTGCTGCCAGCTGCTTCAGTAATGTAAACCTTTTTTCCTCAGGTAATGTGGGGGTGGGCGCGAGAATAAACAACACCAATTAAGTGGGCTAATAAATAGAGGTTAGTAATGATTCACTTTAAGTGAGTTGCCGAGTGTTTGAAGTTGAATCAGTAACCGTTTCTCAGTTTTATCTCTCGAAATTGTTACTTGAATTGTATTCGCTAAAGCCTGACTTTTTGGTTAAAAAATAACTGTCTGTAATAATAATGCCAAGCGTAGGTTACCGCGAGTTGAAGAAATGCTAAGTGATTGGTTCTGTGGCCGCGACCACAAAATCTATATAACCCGAACGCATACTTTGGCGCTATAGGTGCCGATAATCCATCACAGTAAGCAGTTCTGTAATACTGTAAAACAAGAAGGAAAAGACGCAAATTTTAAAAATACGCGCTTTTTTACTAACCGAAGTACCGCTTAATGATCACTTCCCACCAACGTTCCTACTTTACTTTGCTAAAGTCAAAGCTTGCCATTTGCCTATGCAACCCAAACGTTACTTTCTCAATCCTAAGAATGCTCTCTAATTTTTGGAATATTATCCTTCGTTCCTTAGTATTTGCACCTCCCCACGTATTGTCTTATGAATATAACTGACTTTCAGGAAAGCTTCGACTAACTACCTTCGCTATACGGCCTTATATTAATGACAAGCTCTTATCTTAGGCTAACTACATTATACATTACACTAATTTACATGCAGAAATTATTTACTGCAATATTTATACATCTTCCTATTGTTTCTTTATAAAATAATAAATGTTAATCACCACTATTCCAGTATCAAGTATTCGTCTTCCATCATCGGAAAATAAATGACGTAAAACCCAGTTTTTCATTAATGCAATTTTTGCGTCTAAGGTCTTGCTGCTCCCAGCCTCAGAAACACTTCTACTTGAATTCAGGGTATTCCATCTCTCAAATCCCAGAGTAGTTTAAGGGCCTTAAAAGAAAACGTGCAAAGCGGAGAAAGGACGATAACAACAAGATACTATTTTGCCAAGCTGCTCTGTTGGAGATAGGAAACGTATTTTATGTCAGGTTTTATTTTCGGTTACCCTTTGAAGCACATGTGCTCCATCTTCAGTATTTGAAGTTAATGTTCGCACTAATACCAGCGAGGAGGATCAGGCAGTAATGTGTGCAGTTCGCAAGGATAGGATCCTCGTTCCGACTTTTAAAGATAGACCAACCTAAAGACTCGCACATTTGTACGTATTCAGTTGAAACTATTTTGACATTGTTTATGTCTTCTCATTTTATTATTTTCCCCAATTGGGTACAAATTTATTCTTTATTGTGTTATTGAACTCTTTTTTGAAGTTGAAATGCAATAGTGTAAATGCTTTATGTAGAGGTTGTCCGTGGTGTATGAGGGACCACCCCATGCACCTTGAGAAGTTATTCAGAGTAAACATCGTCTCAGGAGAATTTAGTGCACATTGAGAAATTGGGGGGCGTACGGTTTTTACTCTGGAATAGTTAGAGACCACCGTTGCCACCATAACTTTGCTTTTGTGCCGCAACGTCCTGCAGCAATTCATCCCTCCTCTTGGAGATGGTACAACAACCCAGCACTGACTGAGAGGTCACGTCCTTAGCTTTAGTATTAATAATCGTATTAGACGCATTATTTGGTGTCCCTCACAGTAAATAGTAACATTTCTTGAAATTTGTTCCAGATGTGGCAGGACATCGAGAGTGTTCTGCTAGAGGAAGGCCAGAATGGGAATCCAGGGGATACACCAAGGTGTGGATCCGTCGCCAACTATTCAACTGCTACATCAAGCTCTACACAACGGTTGGAGACTTCGGCTTCACAAACATCTACTCCACAAGCCATGGACCTAGGTGCAGCTAGCAGCAGCAACAACGGCAGCAGAAAATACGTTCATATGAGTGGTGGTGTTGGAGCCGAATATGCTGATTACCCTTATCATCCCACACATCATCACATATTTAACTCTGTGCCACATTCACATCCTCTTGCCATAAAGAGTGAACCATCAACGCTTTCAGAGGATTTAGGCACACAACACGTTGCATCTGAGTATGGTGGTTACGGCATATCCCCACATTCTGGACCACAGCATCAGTCCTATTTCGGCTTTCTAGATGTGAAACAGTGTGGAGGGTTTGATTTCAGACATTCTCAAATGCCGGCTCAGCCTTCTCCAATGTATCATTCGCCCTTGCAGGGAGGTAGTTATACGGGGTATCAGCAGCAGCAACCTCAGGGAAGTCTGCATCCCTCTGAGGCGAATCCGGCCTACAATGGAACTATGACAATAGTTCAGACTACGTCACCTGTGCCCTACAGTCACGTATCTCCACCTGCAAGTCCCGACAACCACATAAGCTTGCGCCACCATCAGTTCCCTTCAACCTCTGCAGCCAGCCCACATCCTCACAGTCACCAACATCCACCGTCGGAGATGATGCAGCCCATAGCATCTCTGGCGATGCATCACCAATATCCCGGAGCGCCTCGCCTCACTGCTGCAGCTCATCACCATTACTCCAACATTCGGGTGATGACACCTCCAGCTTCACCACATATTGGCAATCTCCAAATAGCCAATAGCCGCCACCATCCTCATCATCCCCACCCCCATCACATGCACCATCCCGCCGCACATTCTGTTCCTCCACAACCTGCCATTGCCACACCGTCGACTTCATTCCTTTCTGGCGAGCAGCAGCCTTCAGCTTCGACAGGGAAGGCGAAACGTGGCAGGCGACGCTGGGGCAGAAAGAAGGTTACCACACATACATGTACCTACGCTGGCTGCACTAAAACATACACAAAGTCGTCGCACCTGAAGGCCCATCTTCGTACTCATACCGGTGAGAAGCCATACCAGTGTAGTTGGAAGGGATGCGGTTGGAAGTTTGCGCGATCTGATGAGCTTACAAGGCATTACCGTAAACATACAGGAGATCGTCCATTCCAATGTCGCTTATGTGAGAGATCGTTCTCTCGATCTGACCATTTGGCTCTGCACATGAAGCGACACATTTCAGTTTGAATAAAGAAATTGCCTGCTTTTCCAACATGGAATTCTTGTAAAATGGAAAATAGCTAAGACAAATTTCTGACATCATTTTAAGAGTACGCATTTGTACTATTTAAATACACCTAAGAAATGCACTGTTATCCTTAATTAGAGATAACTGAATTCAGAAGTTCATTGGAATCCTTTGGTACATTATGTTAACTTCTTGCACTATATGGCAGGCATTTTAATGCTTATAATATGGACCCTCATGTAAATATTGTAATATATGGATAAAAGCTTCCTATATTATAACAAAAACAAATATTTACATTAAATCCTCCATTAAATGGAAAATGAATGTGATTATTACTCTGATTTATGAAAGCCTACAATAGTTGCATCGAAGACCCATTGTTTGCTGATAAACTGCGTGCAACCATTCGTTGAAATGTCAAGCAATAAGTTAGATGTTAAATATGTTCCCAGATACTCTTTTGATTGCTTGAAACAGACGGAAATAATGATAAGATGAAGTACAAATGTTTTTATTTACTGTCTAAAAACCTACTTTTACAGTATTTCAAGTTATATATTTGTTAAAAATAACTGTTATCATGTGAGTGATGTGAGTACTGCTTTTTAACTGCCAGATGACTGCAAAACACGTTACAGTTTAGTGTAGCGTTTTATTTAAGGTTTCAGGCAAGTAAACAAGGCATTTCAAATGTTCAGACCAGCTTACAAAGGAAATGTTCTAAATGCATTTGTAAAATAAGCAATTCTTAGTGTAGCATTTCCGAAAGCATATTCACTCAGCATTGATTGTTTTATATTCATAACCTCAACAGACCCCATGTTGCCCAGAAAAGTGAACAAAGTTATAAACAAATCCATTTTCGTTTGGTCAGTATTTCTTTACAATGGAGTCTTACTTTTTGATACTATTACAGGCATTCTGCAACAATTACGGGTCATGTCAGAGATAGAAAATAATATGGAATATTGAACTCAGTATGAAATATGTGGAAAATCTTCCATGATTCATTTAACAGAATACCTGAAATAAATACGCTATTCAACGTTATAATTAAAAATAAATGCGGTGATAAAGAAAGGTTTATGACTGAAGTATAAATATGTATACATTTTGCACATAACATAAATGAGGATATTTCAAACGCTTATGTTCCAAGACTTCTGCACTTCTTGATGGAAAATGTATCTTTTGTAAATGTGAGTCAAGAAGTGCTGAGGTAATGCATGTCACAATAGATCAAAACACTGATTTTCACTTATATTTGTGACTTGATTTGTATTTATGCTTTGAAATTCCATATTGAATTCAATCCACATTTGAACGTTGATAAATTTGATACATATTTGATCTTTATACATATAATCTTGTGATATTTCCAATAACACATTCTTATATTACCGTTTCTATAGTCATACTTCAAAGTTTAAATACCTTTACCAGGTCAAGATTAAGAAAATAAGCTTAATATGGATTTTTCTTATCTTTGATGGCAGCTTTTTCAAACAAGAAAAGAGCGCCATTCGCCACATGATCATCAAACTTATTTTTCTAAGCTTATGTTGATGTAATTGAGAACACTACGCAGAGAGAAATATAATTATCTACAACCATTTTTATGCATAAATAAGATGATATTGATTAAAGATATCCTTTATTGGAGGAAATGTAAAGATATTTTGAAAATAACAATGCTTTCTACGGAATGCATTTTGAGTCTTCCTTATATCTATATTTTTATTTTTTAATTGTATACTTAGTTGTACCTAGAATTGAATATTCCTTAATAGGAAGCCAGAGATCTCTAACTATGAAAATAAATTCTGTGTTTATTAAGCAGTAATGTGTGGGTTGCATTTCAAATGCGGCCTTCCTTAATTAATGCCCTTGGTGGAATTTAGAGCGCTGTGAAAATATTCAATAAGTAATACAATAAAGAAAGCATTTTATCCATAAAACAATTGCACAACTTTCTGAAAGCTGTTAGAAATCAAATGGTTACCTATGGAAGCAGTTCTTCTTACCACCGTATAATTTTGAAAACAACAGTGTTTTCCAATGAAAGTATTTTCAGTCTATCTTCTATCTAACTTTGTGTTTCTCTCTTTTTATTTCTATACTTAGTTGTACCTAGAAGTGAATGTTCCTTAATTGAATTCAGAGATCTCTAGCATATAAAAGCAAATTCTGTAGCTTTATTAAGGAATGATTCATGAACAATTAGGTTCCATTGTAAATGGCATCTTTGTTAATTAAGCATTTTGGTGAAATGTAGGGTTCTGAAAAGTTCACTGAAATAAGTAAGGAAAGTGTTTGTCTGTTAAACTTTTATGTGAGTTTGAGAAAGTTGTTATAAATCAAATAATTACTGATGAAAATAATTGCTGTTGTCACTGATGTAAAACGTCTCCAAAGAAAAGAAGCGCTCTTCATCAAGAAATAATGATATTGATCATCCTTAAAAGTACTGATTTTATGCTGTATTTTATGCAAATGGCACAGAGTATAATATACGTGTCATTTTATTCCTCTCTGGGATAAGTTAGGCAGTTTAATGAAATTAACGCTTATCCTACGTTGTCAATTCTCGACAATGTAATATTATCCTGTTGCCGTTGGCTACATGGGTGGCCTTTGAGGAATGAACACACATTTAAAATTTATTTTGCCTTTACATATTATGAAACATTTTTGTTGATTCAATACTTCAGACAAAACTTCAGACATATTTAAAATCAGAAGAAACATGATATTAAACACAACCTATGGTTTGTAGTTTGTAACTAATTTTGTACAAGTGAAATTTTCTAGCTGTTTCCTTAACATCAAGTTATGGAATTATAGTCTTGCTTTTAATGAATGTTGTTTTATACAGAAAAACTTGGCGTTTGAATAGTGTTTATCATAAGAGTGTGTCTTTGAGATTGGTTTTTCATTGAAACTTCCATAAATGGTTGTTCACATGCGCTTGCATTTACTCCAAAAGGAAAACTGGAAGTGTTTTATTGGAAAAACGATTGTTTTTGTATTGCTAGAATTTTACACGCAGTGAATCAAACTTTTATCTTGGTCACAACTGTAGTTGTTAGGTAATTTCTCCCTAAATTATCATGCTGTATATTAATTGTTGTTACATCTGTGAAAATACTATAACTGTGAGGCTTTACCAGTAAGGGTAAGTTTATAATTAGAAGAGTCCTCCACTTAAAATACTACCTACATCCACTGTAAGTTAGTCGCTAAACATAATGAAAATCTGTTGCGCTTATCTAATTAATTTCGCTTGCCAAACCTCTGGAGTTTAATAGAATAACAAGCACATTGCAATACGATAATAGCAATTATTAAGACACAAAATGACTTATTGTTTGCATGTGAGGAGCTTTGAAAATTTTCCCTCTAATAAACGAGAAAAGAGGAATATACATACACGAATTCAAACCCAACTTTATCTTAAAGTAATTCCAAATTTGATATTAATAAACGAAAATATTGTAAATCTAATGATGGTAATATCTAGAGTAGAGGTGTTCTCTCTGGAAAGAATAGCATTGGAGTCATATGTATTTATTTTATATACTTATTTTATTCAAATAGACGAAATTCCCATATATTAGTTGAAATTTGAAATAACCCTCTCCATTTGGAGTATGATATATTTAACTCTTTTATGCTGTATTGTCAACGTCCACAGTTCATTTTCTTTCACTCTTTCATCTCAACATATTTTCTCATTTATAATTAACAAATTTTCTTGATCATTCAATTTCAGACACATTGTCTAAAGTTCATGATATGAGAAATCCTCTAGGTTTAAAATGCCTATTTTGCACAATTATATAAAAAAATATCCTTAACAGCTTTTAAAACCTTACCAGGCATAGAAGTAAAACTTGCCATGTGATTATCGTTATTTTGTAGAATAAAGCAGATGTACCACATTTGGAGTTTCTTTTCTCAAAGATATTGCTCTCTGAAAATGCAATAACATGCTCCTTACAATTAGCTTTCGAATATTTTGAAAGGAAGCATCGTAACAATTTATTTACGTATTTATTGATTTATTTATTGTTGCTATGATACCAACTTATATTTTGGTGACACCTTCAGTCCCCTTACATTATACTTATGCAATTTGTAGATACGGTTCTGCTTTCAAAAATTAATTTCAATAGATACCTCACTTCTGAATCAATTTACCCAGGCTTGGTTTGTGTTGGCAGCATAGTATATGGTGCTTTGTCTCGAGAACACCAATAAACATATTTTGCTGTGTAATGGATATTGATTAATACAAGAAAAAAGTTGGTTGTGCGCGTTGTTTTATTCATTTATTTATTTGTAACAAGAGTGTGTAGGTAACTTTGCAAGTGGAGGTTGTAAATTTCATTTGTTAGTGTTAAATGTCATGCAGATAATGCAGTATTGAAGCACTGTACTGAACTGATATACAATTTTGTATGAGAGTATTTTAGACTAAATTGAATACTGAAACTAAAATTTTCTTAAAAGTGAAACTATATAAAATTTTGAGTATTCCAGCATTCTGTTTCCATCCTGGTCTATTACAGAGTAAAAATGCTTAATTCTGTGGTAAAATACTGCATTAGAAACTCAGTTTACTAGAAAATAAGCCATTTAGGAGGCTCATTCCTAATTAATAATATTACTTCAATTTACTCTGTCATAAATATCAAGACATTTGTACTCTTATCTTAATAACCGGACAAGTAAAAGACACCATGATGGATTTCCAGTTTTATCACAGAATTAAGCAACATTTACCTTTAATTCTTAAATGTATATGTAAATTTTTCTATTCTGTAAGCTTAGAATTAGCTATTATGAAGTCCAAGATGGCTTTGTGTGATTGATCTTGAAGAAATAGGTCACTGTTAATATCTTAGGCAAGCCTTTACTGTGATAACCACCAAAGTGCTGGTTTACCACTATTTAAATTCTTGTGGTATATCGTTAATAAGCGACATAATTATAAATGTAAGTTATTGTATATAATTAGTATTAAAAGTGATAGACACTATAAGAGATTAATTATATTTCTTCTATTTCCCAACCATTTATGCATTGCTTTGTATTTTAATAAGAAAGTACGAGGAGAGCAAAACAGTTCCCAGTGGAATTAAAACAAAATATGCTCCGGGAAATTGCCAGCATTTCTCTACGTGAACTACGGGATTGATGGATAGTTTCTTAAAGAGGTGCCAAAAAGTATGGACAGCAATGGTGGCCAGTTTCAGTATCTGCTTTCATAAGGTTGGTAAGTAAAGCCTTTAGAAGTAGTTATGACAATGTTGTATGGTTTCACGCGCGCCTTTCTATGATAGCGGTAGACGACAACGAGCACCGAGAACGCCGACGGGCAAAACACCGCGCAGCCCGTTCGGAACTTTTTTGCTCTCCCCGTATTTAAAATACAAGCTTCTGTTACCTATAAACAGATGACCGGCTGTTTTAAGGTGGGAGGGTGTAAAGGGGACTAAGTGCAACCAGAGGAACCACAGTAAATATGTAGTTACAAATAAAGATTTTTAAAATGTTTGTTGCCGGTTGAGATCCACTACTAAAGCAGCCTGTACTGTGTGAGAGCTGATATCAGACCTACTTTGTATATCTTGCTGTCACTCTCCACTCATTTGTTTCATTATGTCTGCACATTCTGTCCCTTACTTCTTGCGAAATTCTGGTCAACAGATAGGTTGTTAAGAATTCTTGAGGTTGCAATATTCTTCCGAATAAAAGTGTTTACTCCTTTTTAGATGAACCATTTTACATTGATTTCATTTAAGCGGAGGTGGTGCACCCTATCTTCGAAGTGTTAAAATATGTGGTGATCATGGACCATTCTCTATAAAACAGGCGTGTCAATAATTAGGAAAGGAGAGGGAATGTAGCAAAATCTCCCACACCAGGTTATGGAGCGACACAGGGTGTTCAAGTCGAAACTGTATATTGCACCGTTGGTTGCCCATACAAATACACGGCACACTAATAGTAAAATTGAGTCCCATTTGTGGGGATATTTTAAGTCATTTAATTTTTTATCAACGGCCATGTTTTCTCATTACTAATTTATTTAAATGAAGTTTCGAAGCCGATCAATATAGCCGTAGAACATAAACTAAATTCAGATCTATTAATGTAGAATGTTAAAAAATGTTATAGCATTAGTAGTACTATTTTTCATCCTGTAAATATTAATTATTAATGTATAGTGTGATTATAATGAATACATCAAAATAATATGTAATAATAAGTATTATTATGTGTTTTAAGAAAATATATGAACATCCTGGTACGACGATTTTGCCATATTCATTGATGTTTTTGTTCAAATGGCGTCTAATATTAAAATTAGATATACGGTGTAATTAAACTAAATAGTTTCTTCCCATTCTTGATGAAACGCGCACGTAGTCCAATACTGTTTACACGTTTGAACTGCACCGTGTAGCCTACTGCTATGCAGCTGAGCAGGGAAGGTGGCTCCTAGGAGACACTTTTTGACATGCCTGCTATAAAACTAGCAGAGCTAGATGATCAATATTGGCATAAAAATAAATTAACATGTTCTTTATATTGTCTCGTTTTCCTCAAAGAACGTGAGTAGTCCCATACATAATAACAAATGACACCAGTAAGTAATTTTGTTTCAAATCACCAACCGGTTCTATACCTGAAATTTAAAAGTATTTGAATTACACACTTAGAGAAATGACATAATGTTAATCAGCTACACACAATATAGTAATTGATAAAGTTTCATATTCCTAGGATAAATAGCCTCTAACAATAGAATCAACCCGAGTATGGACCAGCCATGAACTGGGATATTGTTCATCTTTGACAGAATTTCTTTGCAAGTTAGAATTTGCAATATTCGTGTACCTTTTCCCCAAAAGTCATTTATACTAGGAACACAAAACTTGTATCACTTGTTATAGTGTAGCTAATTAATACTTATTATCCCATTTTTCTAAATCTAGAACTCTCATACTTCTAAACTCCAGGTATAGATCCCATTGAAGATTAAAAAAAAAAAAACTATTGCTATTATTTTTATTAAGTATGAGAATACCAATACTCTGAAGAAAATGAGGCAAAGTACAGAAACTATTAATTTGTTCGTATACCGATTTTCGTCATTATAGTATTGCTCCTTTGGCAGAAAAATGACTATGAACATCGCATAGTTTACGTTGCAAAGATAGGGTGTATCAAGTCCTTTTAAACTTTCAATGGTGCCAACATAATAGTGAATCTACCGAAGCAAATATACAGCTTTTAGGGATATAAGTGTAACTATTTCACTGGTAATTGTGAACAGTATGATGAACAATATTACATCACTATTTGCTTCATTTGCGAACTTATAATTTTACTTATTAAGAGTAGTGTGTTTTCAGATTGGTTAGGACCTCTAATAGGCGTGACACAGAAGGCATGACGGTCTCCTGATAACACATGGTGCACCGAATACAAGTTTCAATGCTTTCTGCAAGGTTAATGACCTTGTGTTACCTAGGCCAGTAGGTCATGTCTCCAGTTGTGAAGCAAAACGGGTAATATATGGCAGGCGTTGATATTTTTGAGGCGTAGTTCCAACTATGCAAAAAACATCAGATAATAAAATTTGTGATTGGTTTTGGAAAAACAATTAGACAAAGAGAGAAAACAACTAAAACACCGAAGCAGATACATGCTAAGGTATCTGCACTTTTACTCCTAACAGTCTGTATGAAAAAGTGTTCCATAATCTTGAGTTTATGGAACATTTACCAGAAACTTTCGGCAAAATGCCTTCCAGCGAAAAATGTTCCTTTGTTGCAATGGATAAATGACGCTCTCATTAAACAGTGAACATTATCCAATCACTGTCTTTGAGTGTAAGAAAAAATATCTGTATTAGAAAGTTATTTGGATATTCATGTTGAACGAAATTAGAAATCGGTATATACGGATTGTTAGAGTGATAAGTCATATCTCTGCCGCAGAGATATTTTAGTTCTATTCACAAATATCAGTTTACACATGCGTCTTAGAGGTCAGAAATGGGAACAGCAACTTAGGAATAATGGCTGAAACAAAATGTAACGGCCGTTGGCAGGAAGAACTGGACAACACAAAATCCAATCAGAGGTTTGCCAGGCGTTGATTAGTTGTATAGTTAAACAAGCTATGAAATTACGTTGTAATTTAAATACAATATAAATACCATTTTCACCCCCAAAATGTATTTGTACACAGGAAAGAGCATAGCAGTGTTCAGGTATAAGCCGCCATTAAACCTTGTGTCTACTATATGTAGCAATGTTTAGTTCACAGCAAATAAGTGTATTCCACCTAAGTAACAACATATTCATGTAAAACTTAAAATGCATAAGTTAGGTATTTAATGTAAGGAATACATCGGTGATATTTCGTGAAAAATCATAAGGAATATAAAAATCTATGTTCAGGTTTTTCTGGATATTAATTTCAAAGTGTGTCATGACATATTATATGACGTCACTTGTCTAGACGCTGAGTCTAGAACTCGCTCCATCTTGCATTTCCGCAGAGGCCTATGACTCGGGTGTTGGAGAACTTGCCTAGAAAACACGGCGTTCAGTCTGAATGTCAAAATCTTGCACGTGGTAGCAACAGACGACGGTCTGTACGGCGTGTATCGTACCAAAACTTCTTTCTAATGTGTTTCAATTTGTCGATATCGAAGGTCAATGAAGATTTAGGCGGTGTATAGTACATCTCAAGTGTGGCTTATTGGTGACCTAAGCAACAATCTTGTTCTACATAGCGAGTACAGACTACCTGAATGTACACATGATAACAGCGCCACCAAACCAGTGCTATTGCTATGTGTCCCAAATAGCACTTGTTGCCAAGGCTAGTTTAAGACAACACAAATTTGTCAACAGTGTGCTGCGGCTCTCTTCCACGAAAGTAACTAAAATTATTAGCAGTGCGGAAAGAATGCACATTGGTAGGGTAATGCAAGAAAATGAATATGCCTAACTACATTATTTTACACGTTTGTGATATTGCGAGGCACGTTATTTGATCTAACTTTTATGATTAATGACGTCACCATCGTACATGTATTGAACATCACGCTTCCTAAGTAGTCTCTACCAATGTCTCCACGTCCTTTCCCTTACGGCTGAAACTCGCTTATAAAATTGGCCCTAGACATTGACGTTGTGACTATCGGTGGAAGATTGTTCAATAAACAGCAAGTTTAGTGCACATGTGTTCTACTGTTGCTAGTCTCACATGTACAAAGCTGCAGGCTTCTGCTGATGCGCCTGCATATACGACGGCTGCGCGGTACTGGTTAGGTCACTCACTCTCCGTGTCCAACTAACCCGTATCACATGTTACTATACGCGGTTCCGCGCTCTAGCTGTGATCCACCATAAATGAACGTTCAGTATGTCATAAACCTTTATTTTTCTTGATCAATTTAAAGGTTAGCGTTCTTAATTAAACATCTATTCGCGCTATACTAAAGTGAATGCTAAATCTTATATTTCTCAAAATGCTCCCACACCTGCCATACTTTTCAACTTCTATATATGAGATGTTCAGAGTAGATTTAATGTCTCATCTAATGAATTATTTTGTATTTCACAAAATTGCGTATCACTTAAGAGCAACATAAGACATCAATAAACGTTTTTAGATTACTTGTGAAAAGTTATTAAGCACTGTAATCTGAAATTGAATTGTAAACAAACGTCAAGCATGAGCTAGCCATAACTCATAACAGTTTTGTACATTAACATCATATTATTAACTCAAACTGTGGTAAAATTAAATTATCAGCTGTAAATTACAGATATTAAGGACTCAAAGCTTTACCTATTCAGTGTTAAATGGGTTAAGTTTACACTCCTTTTTCGACAGAATCATATATAATAGGATGCTTTATTATGAGCATTTTATCCGTAGTTTGGAATCAGATAATAACGTAGACCGAAGGAACTGATGTGGTTTTAGGTAGCCTATGACGATGTACCTACACAAACCTTAAAAATCCAAAATTTACATTTAACGATCTGAAAAGATTGTCCCAGTAACTTTATGTAATATAACGATCACATACAAAATTTAAATCAGACATCTACATTTGCTTCAGAGGTGTTTGGAATTTCGTTTTGGATTTCATTGATTTAAGCCTTGTAGTTAAAAATGTCCCACGTGTGAAAGGGTTTTTTACGTCTCCCTAAGGATTTTGTTGTCTTTAACAGGCCATTATAAAGAAGACCACATTGGACCTTTTTGAATTCAAATAAAGCTAGAGAGAAGCAAAGCGCTTGGCATTTTGCTATTTTAAAATTTTATAAATATCAAGCTATGAAAATATTTAACACAATAATTGTGAAACTTCCAAAATGACCTTGTGAATCCCTTAAGTATGAGTTATGAAATGTTGCTGAAAATTAGAAGGTAATTCATCTAACACTTTGACATGTGGAGCATTAAAGTAATGAAAAACTACCAAATGACCCACTTTATCAGGCATCGGCGTAAGTAGATAATCCTTCGTGCGTTAGAACAGTTGTAGAAGTCCACGGCGCGATTCTAGCTATAGAGAGGGCAGTGGCGTAAGGTGAGAGGCAGTTGAACTAGAGTGTGTAGTATGTGATAATAGACAAAGCAGTGTAAACAACCGAAAAGACCTCACTTTATTTACGGGACCTTTGTTTTCCAAGGAATAAACGCACTCCTGTATATGGTGCTATAGTCTAGCACTACTGATTACAGATTTTAAAGTGCAAGCATGAGGGCACGTAATGTTAGACAATAGCACCATATACAGAAGTTACCTTACTCCCTGGAAAATAATGATCCTGTAAGTTAAGTGAGGCCTTTTCAACTGTTTATGCCGTTACTGTCGACTATCACGCACTACACACACACATACACACACGCACACAAACACACGCACGCGCGCGCGCACACACACACACACAAGTTCAACTGCCTCTCACCTCACTTCTTCGCTGAGAGGCAGAACACGCCACTGCGCTCTCTATGGCTAGAATCGCGCCGTGGACTTCTACAGCTCTTTTAACGCATGGAGGGTTATTATTTACGCCAATGCCGGATGAAGTGGGCCACCTGGTACAAAATACATAAAAAAAAAAAAAAAGCTTTTGAGGAGAACGATCATGCATTAGGATAGTGTTTTTGGGAGTGCTTCAGAGGCTGCACTGGGTGCTAAATATTGGGAATATTAGTAAATCAAAGGCATCACATGAAAGTATTGGGCAAATATACAGTAAAAATAAAACAATGTTTCCAATCTTCGCAACTTTTCATCCAATTTATGGGTGCATTGACGATAGATGGTACGGCATGCCTGAATGATAACGGGGCAGTTATACACGCCCAGCTTAATATCTGCTTTGTAAATTATACAAAAATAATACTATATACTCTTTTCAGACCATCATTGCCTTACAGGTAAACATTAAAACTTATGGTTGTGGAAAATTTAAGCGGTAGCATTTAACGGGAGTTGCATCAGAGGTGAAACAATACTAAACTCAGCAAGGAAAACCTTAACACAACGGGAGTTGACCCGTATCGTGGAAATTAAGGAACAAACTTGTGCAGAAGAAATGCAAATCAAGAAGGAGACAGAAAGCACAGCAACAGAGCAGTGGAAAAGGAAATCTCAACTGGTGAATTTTAAAGTGAGTTATCTATTCAAAACTTTAATCAGTTTTCTCATTATTGACAGTTTCAACATTTTCCTTCCCGGAAAATACTTCTTGCAGAACACTTTTCGTGAAGGAGAAATGGAATTTGGAACTGGGGTTCACGGAGGTACACACGATGAATAAGAATTGCCCTGGATTTTATTATGAGATGATTGAAGTTTATTTCTTCAACTTTCAAACACAACATTTCTGAAGTTTAAGCGCAACATGTATAGTGAAAAAGGTAAGAAATAGATCACAAACAACACGAGGCTCACAGAAATGTAGGGCGGTTTTAAAAAGTGCATGGATTTTGAATCTATGGTTATAATATCAGGCCAAAATGTTCATAGCTTTCAAGCTATCCCATAAAAATTGATGAGATTTGGGATATAAAAATTTGCATTATAGCACATGTATGATCTAAATTTAAAAAAGCTAGCATTTATTAGTTTAAAATTCCAAAATTTGAATTATAGGTATTTTTAATGTTGAATAAACTTTGCCGTGGTATATTAGTTACACACTGGCAAAATTAATAGTAATAGTGACAATTATGACGTTAATGATAATCTTCATGCAATAATTAACGTACAGTAAATTACTGCTAAGTGTGTCACAGGCTTACTATATTGAGACAAGTTTAAAAAATTAAATAAAGACGGAAATTTCATCGGTTCATCTAAAGTTGGTTAAACCTGGAGGAATTTTGTTGGGCTATGCGGTAATTGGAGACAAAATTCCGGCACACCGGCGACGCTGCTGTGATCCTGGCAATTGACAGCGTCGTTTAACAACAAAATAATTTAATTTATTTCACGTCATCTTCACTCAAATTATGCTTCAGTACAAATAACAAACAACAGAGCTAGAGTTACGCGGTTTGGTGAGTGCTTTCTGCAAACGCCTACGAGTGTACGAGAAATGGGTGGTGGTTTGTTACCTGTGGCGTCACTGCATAAAGTACAATGGCAGTTCAAGTTTATTTCCCTCCGTCCTAGCTGTCTAGAGACTTCTGTGTCTGGCAACAAAAATTTCACATAATTATAATTGTTATAATTTCAAAAGTATTTCCAGCAAGATCGTGCCCAACAGAACAGTTTATAAAGTTTTAAAACAATATGCATAGAAATAAAGAAACTATGATCTGCAGCACAGGGTTGCGGTAAGCAGCATTATCATATTAAACCAAAGAAGAACAAATATGCGGAAAGAAGCGTGCACTAAAATTGGAAAGCAGCAGCGATGAAGTTTTCGCGTGTGAGTCCTGTTTTAAAACTGAATAAGGGGTACCAGAATGTGAATAAACCTTACGAGAATAGGTACACTGCACCACTGAAGAGCCTAAAAATCCACAATTTCAATTTGAGCGACTATTTTTCCTTTTTTCTTTTTTGTCACAGGGTGGTAATGTGGTATGATAGTCACATACAAAATTTCAATCATATATATATTTGTTTCAGAGATAATATTTCTGTTCCGTACTTAGTGAATTGAATTTGCAACAAAAAGGCAACAAATTGTGGGTTATTTTAAATTTAATTTACACAAAACTGTTGAATCTATTGAAATACGCCAAAGGAAAAAGTTGTGATTTATTCAATTTTCTATTAATACAGCCATAAATCAAGAACCTTCAATTAATAATAATTCAGCCAGGTGATGATAAAGTTCTTTGATAAAAATATTTTTTCTAGAAAACTATAAACTTTGCAACACTTTAGTATTAAACTTTCTTATTATTCACAACATGAGAAATTCGCTGTTAAAGTCTGATGGATCATTTCACTTCCAGCGTGTATATATGGATCATTATATGGATGCGAGTGCCAAGGTAGTTGAATGATTTAAGTCCGCTAGATTGCCGAAAACCTGAACCACTGCAGTTTAAATTCACAAAACGTTACGGCTACGCTTTATAGCTTAATGCCCTCAATCCTTCGCTTACGCTTTGCAGCTTAGGACCCTAAATCTCTGGGCTACACCTTGAAGGTTATTAGTCATGTTGGCAGCTCTTGCAGTTGGCGAGTGGGATAATTAAAAGATGGTGTGGTTGCCTTTATGCATAATTTTTCTAAAGCGTCGTAAAAGGGGTCAGTGCTTGGGTCACACACTCTAAAAGTGCTCACATCAACTCAAAAAGCAACTTCTAGGTTTTTCTGGGAAGTATTATTCACATTGTACTTATTTCAGTTTTAAGACGAGGTCCACCCACAAAAGCTTGTTTAATGTTTCACTAACAGTATTCGGTAGGTATACAAGTGGATTGTAGTTCACCCATTTATAGAAAGTGTTCATCTTCACTTGAAACAATTTTAGCAGTTAAAATGACGTAGAGAAAATTATAGTTTCTAATGCAGAGAGAACATTAATGGTAGAATGAGACTAAAATGTGCAATGTTCTCACCGGAACTTAAATCAGGGATCTTCTGGTTTGTTTGGGTAGCTCTAGAATCTGTTTGGTCAACGCCTGTACAGTTCGGCCGCTTTTTATGAGGAAACCTTAAAATCGTTTTACAACACGGGCCCTTCTTCCTCAGCCATTTCTCCAGAGCTGCAACCTCTTAAGATGGCCCCTTGCAGCTAATGAAGCAGGAAGAAAGCTGAAAATCAGAATTTTGGTGACTGAGATCGCACGTGGAGTCTGTAACTGTCATTCTCAAATTCGGGGTTGCTATTGGTCTTCAAAAACAGATAGAGGTTTCCCTTTTCTGAAGAGTGGAGGTAGCTCTATGACAGTCGTTAGTTAATTCATTATAAACACTAACCAAGAGTTACCATGGCAACACGGTAGTACGTTATTAAGTTCCTCAACAGAATCTGGAAAGGGGAGGGCGTTGTTGGAGATTTATCGATGACACACACATCAACCTTAAAGGCTTATTGCAACCCCAGTGGAGAACATGGTATCATTGCCCCCCCCCCCCCATTTTTTAAATTATTTTGTTTAACGACGCTATCAATTGCCAGGATCACATCAGCGTCGCCGGTGTGCTGGAATCTACTGACATGTAGCTATCGTTTTTAAGCACACTTAAAAACCATCGGTCTGGGCCGGATTCGAACCCGCGACCTTAGTATTAATAGGCCAGTGTCTAACCAATTGAGCCACCAACAGTAGACCACCAGGAAATCTCAAATCATATTTCAGATATACTCCAATGGCGACTTAGAATGTCATAAGTATAGGCCTTTTAAAAACCATACTGACATCGAAACTAAAGTGTTCACAATACTAAAGCGGAGCCAACTCCTAGAACTGATTTACTCCACGTGGATCTTTGGCTGAAGCTAGATTTGAACCGGTTCCTACTGGATGGAAGCGTGTAGCATTGAATTCTACTCCAGCCAATGAAAGAGGTGACGTTAGAACGGGTGGTGAAACACAATGAGTTTTGCACTGTTCTTAATTGTGATGTCAGCCAAATTGTAAGATGGACTATAGCTCAATTCACGGACTTTATTGGTAAACTCTATTAGGTTAACCAGTAATAATTAATAAAATTGTTCTTTTACACAAGGCCATAAACAGAACAAGAGTTGAAAAGTAACATATCCACTGCGGTATGTTACCATAAATATGAATTGAGATTTCCTTATGGTAACTGGAAAAAAATGTGACTCCATTGATAATTCAATGTTATACATCATGTTTCTATGGTAGCTCAGTTAGAGAAAGAGCACAAGACGTTGAAACTCTTCGTGATTCAATCTTTCAACCCTTACCTTCTATGAAAGAACAATGAATTATTTTGCAATTACGTGTTCTGGCCTGATGCAATAATTTGTATTTTAGTAGCTCCTGTTTTTCAAAATTGCACTGATTTGTCAAATTTTTCACGTGGTGCTTGTAAAATGAGTTTTATGCACCTATTAGGACAATTTTATATAGTATGAAACAATTTCAACGGTACATAATTTGAACTGACGAAAGGGAACATTTGTGAGGTCCTAAAATCAGAGACTTCAGTGAAGAAGTTCATTACAAAGGTTAGTAATTCATAATTCCGGGTATTATACCAAAAGTTTGTGTTATAATTGTGTGCACACCATGCATGAAAAAGCGAAAAATCTGCATAATTTCCCCCCAAAATGTATAACTAATGAAACGAAAATCATGGAAAAAATAAACTCTGATATCAGTTGTGCTTTCTGTATATTAAAATCAAGTATTTTCTACGTTAAATTGGTTTCTAGAGGCTTTC
Organism: Tenodera sinensis; assembly: GCA_030765045.1. Lineage (NCBI taxonomy): Eukaryota > Metazoa > Arthropoda > Insecta > Mantodea > Mantidae > Tenodera > Tenodera sinensis. Next base: position 97,235,802 of record CM060964.1, on the reverse strand, counting down.
ACAGATATACGCTTAGCTCAATTCGCATGATCATAGAATTTTAATTGGTGGAAATAAACAGTAATGAAAAACCTCTGATGTATTAGATGTTTCTCATAGATGTTTCTCTACTAACGCTCTCCCTATATAAACTACTCTTACGGGAGGTTATTTTTCTGTCTACTCCGTGATAATCGAGATAAGTCGTAGCTACAAGGGGAATAGAGGAAACCGAATCAATAGTTTGATGTTTAAAAGCTAGCATTTATACGAAGGTCTTCATATTCTACACCCTTTCCATAGCATGGGGGAGAAAACGCGAGTAGAGGAAGCTTTTTAAAAATGACAACACTTGTAACATTTCAAACCAGTCAAAAATATGTCTCAGAAATGCACAATGTGATAAAATAGATCAACACTGGAAATTAACTCTGTGTTTAAAGAAATGAAAAATACATTTTGTATAGAACTCTGTCTAACACTTAGCATTTACCAGTTATACCAATTACAAAACGTTTCTTCTGAACGAAGAGAACCTCGGAGACCATCCTCAGTAAATTCAACTTATACATTTTGCTTATCATACAGATATCTTAAATATATGATAATCAAAGTCATTAGCCATTATTGCGAAACAAAAAAACAAAAAAATCAATAAACTTTGCCATGTAAATGTTATTTGGTCTGGAATATATTTTTGAGAATCTTGTGTCTCCCCTTTGGAAGATACTTAACGGAAATACCAAGTTCAATAACTAACGAAGTTTTCGTTTTTAGTCTACTGCTCACCAGAGAGAGAGAGAGAGAGAGAGAGAGAGAGAGAGAGAGAGAGAGAGAGACTTGAAACAATGAAGAAATGTTCCATCGCATCATTGATGAACTGGTAAACCTTATTAATGAATACGATTTTTTAAGAAAAACAGCAAGTAATTGAAAATAGTACACAACTAAAGTACTTAGCTTCAAGAAGGGTTTACGTTATATTTTTCAGGGGAAAATTTAATGTATTTTACTTCCCCGGTGAAAGGGTTGTGCATAAGGACAAAATATCCTACTAAATACAAACAAGTTTAGAGATTATGGAATAATAACATATATCAACATAACATATAACAATATTACATAATATAATGTAAAAATAATAAAAGCAAGAGAACAAAATTGGAACAACACAATAAAAATTATAAATATGATTTATCAGAAAATAACTTAATTTAGGTAAGTAAATGCTTTCTCAAATATAGACGGAATATTTAGTTGCAGTCAAAGCTATGCTGTTTAACATGTTGCCAATATGAACCTTCTTCCAAACGTAAGGAGACGTTTGGTCAGTGTCTTGCAACATTCACTAATTCTATTACTTTTATTACCGCAAGTTATTATTGGAGTAGATTATACAACCAATTGGGACACATCGTGCTCTGTGACCTACCTAGTTCTATTGTTCTAACACTCCCCTGGAGTAAGGAATGTGGTGGAGGAATCACAGGAGGCTACAAACCGCAGGCAGACAGGTAACTGAGTCGCATGGAAGTCTCTAACAGTTTCAGGATCGAAGATCAGTCCCACTGGTGGAACTGGCTAGAGAAGGCGTCAACCAAGCCCTCCAGTATCCACGGGGAGTACTCTGCAGACATCCGCGCCATCTGTCAGGTACCGCCATACACCACGAAACGTAGAATCACAGCTGAAAGATGAGAAGGGAACGGAATGAAAGGGAAATTATGGAAAGGAACTCATGGTAGACGAGGAACCACCTCAACATTCCCCCACCGACCAGGAAAAATCAGGAAAAACCCAGAGGCAAGGAGGGCGGTCGACGGGAGACAAACCCTGGACCTCCCAAATGCGAGTGTCACACGTTACCGTTGAGCCATCTCGCTCGTTAGCTGACGTTAAAATCTGAAGCGCTCAGCATAGTCAGAAAGGAATATTATGATAAGGCACATACTTACCTCTAACTTCTATACTGAATTATTTGCGTTTTCTATTTAAGGTAATGTGCCTGTGAAATTGCATGAACATCTGGAAAGAATACAAAAATTCAGTGTTTTATCTTTTACTGTATTTATACCTATTTCATTCTTTCATTTGTCACGCTTAATTGATTAACATTGGCAGCATTATCACAATGTACAGCCTTTGAAACACTCCTGTACACAGTACTATAAAACACGTTCCAGTTTAAAATTGTTTTTCTCAAAAGTGCTTTAAAATAATCCACGTGTCGAAATGTTTGACTGATTAACTTATTATTTTCCGTAAAATTTCATGAATGATTGCCTAAGAGACTAGCATAGCCGGTTTTTAAATTTTTAAATTTCTTTATTCTTTATTTAATATTTTCATAGCAAAGAGCTTATCGTTCTTTTCCAGCTTAATTTCATTTATATACTGAGTCTGTTAAAAGCAAAATAAAATCCTTACAAGGATGTAAAAAATCGTTGCACACGTGGATCATCTTCAATTAACACAACTAAGGGGACAAAGCAGTCTGAATATACAGAAATTTCACCTTACGGAGTCAAAATTACCACTGGTCTTAAAGTCCTCGATGTTTTTTCTTGAAATGTGTATGATTTATTCCGTAAATCATTCAAGTGGTTATTTGCATATGCTTGAGAAAAATAATAAACCTTACTCCTAAAACACGTGAATTCATGTAGCTCTTTGTCTGAAACTACTTGCAACACAGAATCACACTTTTGCATGGCTGTACTTGGGTATAAACACACCAGTTTACCAGAGCTTTAAAAAAATATTTGCAACCTCAGCAAAGTAAAAATGTTTTTGCAATGTTGTTGCTTTCTTTATCACTACTATATATTATAAAATTATAATTGTGGTTTAGAAAGTTTAACTACTGAAAATTTTAGCTCCCTACATCTCATATTTTCTGAGAAAAAGATACCTGAATTCGTGTTTTAAGAGAAAATTTTATTTTATAGTCCCAACAACATAAACTATCAATGCAAGTAACCACTTGAAATATGTTTCATGATCTATAGACTAATTTATAAAAGCTTCAGGAAAAACCGTTGGGAACTTTAACAGCAGTGGTAATTTAACTTAATTTAACTCACTAAGGTGTAATTTCTGAATGTTCATATTACTTCGTCCCCTTAAATGTATTTAAACCAATACAAAACCATTGATATCTCTGAAACAAATGCAGACATATGAATAAAATTTTGTAGATGATCATTATACCTACTGCAATACTGTGATAGGAATTTCACTTCGGTCAAGTTGAAATTGTGAATTTTTAGGTTTTTACATTGAGGCTTAGCGCAGTTTTTAAGGCAGTGATATAACTCAGGTGCTTTTTAGCAGTTCAAGTTGGCATGAACTTATCCTACCTAAAGAGTTTCATTCATCCATTCATTCACATCTGATACTCTGGTCTCCCACACCTCCCCTCCCGCCCCCGCAGGCAGCCCTAATCCACAAATAGCTGCGACCGCTTCCAATTACTTCAGCTCGTATAGTATATGCTGGTGGGCGGTGTGCGGTACGCCCATAGAAAATTATGGGGTTGCATAACACGTCCTGTAAAGAGTCATCTTGGGAGTACGAAACGGTGGTCGGGTAAGGAAAAGAGGAGACCTGTCGTCTATTTTGCTAGCAAGATGGATTATGATTCACCAATTATATTGTATTTATCCTAACATTACGTTTCAGGATCATTCGTAGTATTAGGGAGTTGCAAAAAGCACCTATTGTCTTTAAAATTAACGTACTCTCTTTCATTCATGTAAAACAATGGATATCAACAAAAGTTTATCCTCGGGGAATCCACTAAGTCTCAGGAAACAATGTGAATTTAAATATTTGTTGAGAGCATCTCAAGTTTTATTGCCCTAAATTAGTGTGTATCTAGAACAAATCCTGCAGCTATAAGTGCTGTATAAATCACTATGTTCCTGTTTTCGTACTGGAATGACTCAAAATGAGAGGGTAAGTAAAATAAATTGATCTGTGCATTTACATGACCTCTAATGACTTTGTACAAACTGTTCCTAAAAACACCTGTTCCTCTGTCTGCTTCATGTTAATCGAGATAAATGTTTATATAAATGCTTTTATTACATATTTCCTTAAAAGTACACACAGGAATAGGGGAATGCAGCAGGCTTAACCGATAATTAGATCCATTAGGAGCTGGTCGCTTTGTGATGGCTTTGACATTCCATTCTCCTCGCATGTCCAGTGCATAAAAACCAATTCAATTACAACTTTCTATTTGAAAAAAGTATAAGCATTTGAAAGTTCGAACCAATAACAAAGAAAGAAAAAAAAAAAAAAAAAAAAAAAAAAGATATTTGACATAAATTGTGTGCTTTAACAATTTTTTTGTAATAAGATTTTGTCTGTTTCTTACGTCTACCAAGTCATGCAAAAGTGAGCCCGGATGAAGGGCACTTCAGAGGCTATTCCCAAAAAAATTAAAGACCTATTTAATTGTTTATCAAAATAACATATATGGTGTATTAATCAAAATTGTTACAGCTATTTTTAAGAAAATAAAAACTTTCTTGGGGTGAAAGGAATTTGCTTAAAAAATCCTATTTTCGTATCGTTGGAAAATGCTGAACTCAAATACAAAGTTTGGTATTTAACAGCCCTTTCGTTTTCGAGTTAATTTGTTTGCAAAAAAAAAAAAAAAAAAAAAAAAAAAAAACACACACACACACGTGGACCTTTTCCTAAAAATGCTTCTTTTTAGGTTCAGAGATCCGAAAGTATGTATTTCTGGTGAAATCTTGAATATTTGGGTGGACTTTGTAGAGAAAGTTTATATGAAAATTCGCATTCTTAACTCCTCAAATCAAGGATCGAACTAAGCACTCATTTCATTTATTTCCCCTCGCACTCTATATGAAATTGTTGTATAGGTAATATCTAGATGATTAGGATTGTAATTTCACATAGCTCGGAAAATCCTAATAACGGATTCCCTGATATTTACGAAAAAAATTATGAAATATAGGCGTTTTGCGTCTGACTTCTTTAACCTCCCCGGCAATCTCTCAAATTCTGGAAATGCTGCACAGCTTATAAGTAATCTTTGGGTTTGAAGAACTATCGGCCGGAATGGTCGAGTAATTTTTTGGGTAATCATAGTAGGTGGCGTTTGTACCTTCTCTTTCGTGTTACAGTTAATTAATAACATGAAAGCTACACGTTTTCATATAACACATAGACTCTTGACCTATACAACAAAATAGAGGTGAAGCAGGCCAACATGGATAAGAAATACAGAATCTAAGGTTCATCTCCTTGTGTTTAACCGTTTTGTAGAAATGTTCATTTTTCGGCAATGTACATGGCAACGCTGAGCTGCATCGCACGTGCAAGCGGCCCGTGTGATAGGCGACCAGTATGTGCTTACAGGCCAGCACCGTCCAGGGTTGTAAACAAAACACTCGCCCAGTGTGTATATCGTACCGCTCAAGTTGTCACATTCTCGGGCAAATCCACACCAATCGAAAGTTATGCACAACAGGCGTGAAGTTTACATAAGTGATGTATCTGTTCAAGCAATAACGATTCAGTTTTCCATAGTTAAGGAAGCAGAAAAATAAAACAATCGAAACCAAGTACTTCGGGTTAAAACGATGTTGACATAAAGGAATACAGATTTTTCCACTAATTCACATTATTATTACCATCCATTACGGAGTAAAACAATAGTAATTATTTAATACACAAATAAATAAAGGTCTTGCTCTTCATTTTCCTAAAATAATTGCACTCTGTTGTAGATTACCCCTAGCGCAACAGCCCTTCATGGGCCAAGGCCAACGATATGCCTTTGAAATAATAAACCATTTATATCCATTCCTCAAGAAACCAGATGCTCCAAATATTCCATATATTTGACACAAATTAATTTTCTTCGGCAAAACGGTTCTGTTGACAATAATTGTATTGGACATGCTTGTTACACTCACCATCATTATTCTTTGGAGCTATAATGATTTATTAGTTGCAACTTAATACTTTTCAACAATGTCTTGGTTCTTTCGGTTAATTCATCTATTAGTGCATTTTTCGTGTTAATAATATTGTGAGAACGTTGTTGATGGTGGTATCTCCTATTTGGACCCCATTTTCAGAATCCTCGTTTTTCTTACCTTCCATTTCACAAGAAGTTCTTTGAATAACCGGTAGTTATCAAACGTAGGAATGCAAAGTACCATTCAGACGTAGAAAAATATTTATTCTGGTAGATCTGATAGCCAAATTTGAAAACCTATCTCTTATTTGGGTACTTTGCTACCCAGTAATAAACGACAGAAGATAGCCAGATAAAGCTAAGATGTAAACATTTGCATAACTCCCATTGTATTTCTTGCGTACTTATGTACAAAGGGTATTTTAGGTGCTACAATTTTAACATTTTTCCCCTTTTAATACATTAGTTTAGATTAGATTGCGTTCAGGAAGTTCAGCAATAGACACAACAACTCGTGAACGTTGAACATGTCAAGGAATGTAGCGTATAGTGCACATGTACATAAACATTAGATCTGAATAATAAACATTAGAAAGGCATACTATATAAGGGCAATATGAGAAAACAGAAACAAGCAGAGGTAAGTCAAAGAAAATCAAATCATCCCTGCAGTTATAGTTGCAGTGGTTTAGCTTTTCTCTAGGACCATACAAGTGGAAGATCACTCCTACCACGCAAGTTAGTCAGTGGGTAGAAAACACGCTTTTTTTTCAGGAGAAACGTCGGAAATCTATTGTTACATACCTCGTAGTGCAGTAATGATTGTATAGAAGAAGCGGCTCTTTCTCCTACCTTCCCCATAACAAGAGAGATAGAAGGGTGAGCATCTGCGTCCCTTTTCAATATAACCCATTCTTTTCTTTAGGTTTGCGACAAGATAAACCAAATACCCTATATAAAACTAACGTAATGCTTATAGAAATACAAATTGAGTGAGTGAGTCAGTGAGTGAGTGGGTGGGTGCTGAGTGGATGAGTGCGCGGGTGAGTGAATGAGTTGGTGGGTTGTTGTTGTAGTGTTTAACGCCCGTTTTTACTACTACGGCATCGCAGGAGGTGAAACTGATGACACATAGAATGAAGATGGAGCACCGGTGGAATCAGATTGCGGGGGAAACCGGAGCACCCGGAGGAAACCCGCCCTGACGCCGCTTCGTGCACCACGAATACCACATGCGGGTCCCTGGGATCGAACCCGGGCCACCTAGGTGGTAGGCAAGCGCGCTAACCGCTCGGCCACGGCGCCGCCAAAGAGTTGGTGGGTGAGTAGGTGAGAGAGTGGATTGGTGCGTGGGCGGATTAGTGCGTGAATGCGTGAGTGAGTGGGTTAGTGACTGAAAGGATGAGCGGATGAGTGAGTGAGTGCGTGAGTGAGTGAGTGGGTGGGTGCGTGGGTGTGTGCGTGGGTGGGTGGGGGGCTGAGTGAATGAGTGAATGAGTGAGTGAGCGAGTGAGTGAGGGAGTGAGTGAGTTGGTGAATGAATGAGTGTCAGTGAGTGAGTGAGGGAGTGAGTGAGTTAGTGAATGAATGAGTGAGTCAGTGACTGAGTGAGTGAGTGAGTGAGGGAGTGAGTGAGTCAATGAGTGAGTGAGTTAGTGAGTGATTGAGTGAGTTAGTGAGTGAGTGAGTGAGTGAGTTAGTGAATGAATGACTGAGTGAGTGAGTCAGTGAGTGTTTGTGTGTGGGTGAGAGAGTGAGTGAGTGTGTGTGAGTGAGTGAGTCAGTGAGTGGTTGTGTGTGTGGGTGAGTGAGTGAGTGAGTGTGGGTGAGTGAGTAAGTGAGTGAATGAGTGAGTGAGTGAGTAAGTGAGTGAGTGAATAAGTGAGTGAGTGTGTGTGAGTGAGTGAGTCAGTGAGTGAGTGAATGAGTGAATCAGTTAGTGGTTGTGTGTGGGTGAGCGAGTGAGTGTGTGTTGGTGAGTGAGTAAGTGAGTGAATGAGTGAGTGTGTGTGAGTGAGTAAGTGAGTAAGTGAGTGAGTGAGCTAGTGTGTGTGAGTGAGTCAGTGAATGAGTGAGTCAGTGAGTGAGTGAGGAAGTGAGTGAGTGAGTTAGTGAATGAATGAGTGACTCAGTGACTGAGTGAGTGAGTGAGTGAGTGAGGGAGTGAGTGAGTGAGTGAATGAGTGAGTGAGTGAGTTAGTGAGTGATTGAGTGAGTTAGTGAGTGAGGGAGTGAGTTAGTGCATGAATGAGTGAGTGAGTAAGTGAGTGGTTGTGTGTGGGTGAGCGAGTGAGTGAGTGAGTGAGTGGTTGTGTGTGTGGGTGAGCGAGTGAGTGAGTGTGTGTGGGTGAGTGATTAAGTGAGTAAGTGAGTGAGTGAGTGAGTAAGTGAGTGAGTGAGTAAGTGAGTAAGTGAGTGAGTGTGTGAGAATGAGTGAGTGAGTCAGTGAGTGGTTGTGTGTGGGTGAGCGAGTGAGTGAGTGAGTGTGTGTGGGTGAGTGAGTAAGTGAGTGAGTGAGTGAGTGAGTGGGTGAGTGAGTAAGTGAGTGAGTGAGTGATTGTGTGTGAGCGAGTGAGTGAGTGAGTAAGTGAGTGAGTGAGTAAGTGAGTGAGTGAGTAAGTGAGTGAGTGAGTAAGTGAGTGAGTGAGTAAGTGAGTGAGTGAGTGTGTGTGAGTGAGTGAGTCAGTGAGTGGTTGTGTGTGGGTGAGCGAGTGAGTGAGTGTGTGTGGGTGAGTGAGTAAGTGAGTGAGTGAGTGAGTGAGTCAGTGAGTGTGGTTTAAGAGCCTATGCATGACTAGGTGGTTTGGGCCCTAATGCAAATTCAGCTTTATTTTAAGCTTTCATTGGGCTTTTACTGCCAACTGATTATATTTTGTTCTTTGATTAGCAATACCTTGGATCTATTGTCAGTGCTTCAAAACATACATTTAAGAGTATTTTGTCCACACCGTGTATATAGCTGAATAAGCCAGATAATTGGGTCCAGCCTTCAGTCCTTCCCTTCAGTTTGTACAGGTCGCTTGAATATTTTTCCTTTCTTTCTTTAAATGACAAATGCAAAACACAGCGGTTTGTGAACTTTGTATGTGTAAAAAGGACGCAATTTCCAATAACTAGCAGTGTGAGTGTCTTGTGGGTGGGCGAGAGAAGAGCTGCCTGTTCGCGTGGGTCGTGCACACGTCTATCCAGGTGTGCGACAAGGACAGACAGATATGAACAGACCTTGAGTACCACAAGCTCATTCTCAAACTTGATTATTTTCTTTTCAAATGCATGCACTTTTTATGCTCATCTCTCTTATTTTTTATTCTTTTTGTTCGCTCTTTCAGTCATCTCCTTTTTCTCTTTTTTGTCACCTCTCGTGCTAGTGTTGAATATTAAAAAGGAAATAAAGCTGATATTTTGCAGCCATGAATGGATTTATTAATGTTTGATGTCTATGACGTATGGTTGCACACATGAAGAAACAGAGCAAATAATACGTAGCGTAGGCGATGGTTTTTATTTCTTACAAGAGAATAGGAAATGGATAATAGGGACATGAATAAATACATATTCATAATATATGGAGAGAGTGTGGGTATTTTGGAGTATGACAGTGTGGTAATTATCACGCGGTTAATAATACACTGTGTATCATAAGGCAATGGATCCAGTGTTCAACAACACCGGGATATTCATTTGTATTTAAAGTTAGGGTATTCAAATTCCTACTCTCCTGCTACTAAAAGAAAGGCTTAAATATTCCCTTTGTTTCTTGACAATAACAAACACAGGAATTTACTACTTTCATGACATCCCACTTTTGGCAATCCCAAAGTTCAAACAGATTAAAAATGTTGTGTCCAGTAAATGATAGCTTTACGAACATCAACATCTATTTTCTATGGAAGTTAAAGATCTTACAATTAAGGGAAGACTAAATGGAGAAAATTACCCAAAAATTAGTATTTGAGTTTCTTCTGCAGTTCTATTAACTGGAATAGTCTCTTTAATGTTGTATGTCTACATTACTAATAGCAATCTGACTAAAGCTTTCGATTTGGTTTATAGCTCTACGTGTCGATTTAATTGACCATTCTTTAAAAGAAAACATACAAAGATAACAAATAAATGTAATAACACATGAAATAATTTATTAAGTTAACTAATCGAACTTCGTCCATATATTGTTTCCGTTCCTTTTTGTATTGTAGTATTTTGTAGTATTTTGTATTGTATTAAGTAATCAGAGAAGGAAAAGTAAAACGGTTTTGTAATAAGTGAAAGTTGCACTCGAATAGGCATTTGAGGTTTTGAAAAGCTAAAACATTATGTTTCAGTCAGCAATACAGTTAATTTCTGACTTGTTTACTTTCACCATTTCCTGGTTAGTTCACTTAATCACCGTGTATAGTAATATCCTAGTCCTCTTTTCGACAAAGGGGAAAAAAGAAATGGTTAATTCTTACCTGTCTGGTCTATAAACGACAAAGTATTATTTTCTCATCCTGTAATAAGGTACTTATAATCCACCGACCTGGAATAAATTGAAGAACGTTTTGAAAGCTTATGTTTCAACGCTATTTCTCTTTTTTTCTTTTGTTTTTAATGTTTAACGCCCGTTCTTACTCCATACCCCAGCACAACTGGAGGGCACGAATGATACAAGAAGTGAGTCCGTCCTTTAATGAATATTTGGCCTCACAGTTTTATGCAACGTAGTTGAATACAAAATGGAATTGAACACCAACCACAGAAGCGACTCGTAATGAAATTACGTATTTACCAGGGATTTCTTACTTGTGGTCAGCTTTATTGGGTCATATTTAATTGTTGATTCAAACCACTTTGTAGTTCCTGCTCTCCATAGGCTTTCTTAGAGGAATGTACTTGCGAGGGATGATCAGAAAGTAAGGTTATGAGGCGTGCAGTGAAACGGTTACATTTTATTTCCTAAAGCCAATACAGCTAACGTATTGGACATGCATTAGGTTATTTCTCGACATGGTATCCAAATAAGTCTAAGCACTTGTCGCTTCGTGAGTTTGAATATTCCCTCTTGGTAATTGGTAAAAATACTGCCCTTGCATGTTCAATCATGTTGTTACGAAGTTTTTCACCTCCTCGTCTGGAGTGAATCTTTTGCTCCATAGATGTTCCTCCAAGTGAAGAAAAAGGTGAAACTCGCCTAGAGCATGGTCTAGGCTGTAGGGAGAGCGGTTTATATGCCTGAGTGAAACTGCTTCGACAGAATGGTGATGTTTTCTCTGTTGGCCACAAACGTTTGACCCCATTTTGCAATATGCTGATGAGACACTACCATCTATTAATAAATCTCTACCAGCTGGTGGTGAATTTCAGTCGCAGTTAAATGTTTTGCCCACATAAATCTAATAACTGAGCAGATTTCTTCGCAAGACCAGCTTTCCAAACGAGTCGTTATTCGTGTTTACCTGCAACTAGCGTTGTAGGTACCAGGTGGCTGAAACTCTGCACAGTTTCCAACAACATGTATTACAATTATTGCACACTACTAATTACTCTATAATGGACGAAACTCCAGGAATATGGACCTTAGTTTCTGATCACCTCTCATATAATCAAATGCTACGCCAAAAAATCACTTATAATCAAGGAATTTCTAGCTTTCTGTTTCCAATGTGACCCTTGAGAGGAAGAAAAGAGGGGAAGATCCGAGGGTGACCATAATCGGACGACGATGTGGCCAGCAAGGTTGGGGTCCCTAACCATTCCAATATGACATCAACCCTGACACCGATTAGCCGTTTCTTAGCCACTCGCAACCAGGGGCTCCCAGGTATAGATGAGACACTCCCAAAACCTGCCGCAACACAAGAACCACCGTCACCAACAGCTGAAAGAAAATGGTGGGGACCAGAAACTCGTGACAAAAGGAGAACTACTTCAGCATTGGTCTAACCACCCGAGGAAACGACGAAAATACCCATCAACAGATTGGCCGCTCCGACAGGAAACGAATCGGGGAGCTCCCGAAAACGAGCTTGGCACGTTACCGCAGACTCATCTAGCTCGATCTAAACCTTTAGGCCTTTGAAGCATATTCAGTAGGCGTCAGCCTTAAAGTCTGACTCTGTTAATTTCTCATACGACACGAATACTGTCGATTAAGTTATTTTCGCGAGTTAATCTTCAGATTACCAAGCGGAGTCAGTCGAGACTCCAAAGCTATACTTTGTCTTGTTTTGACATGAAATCACCAGTTTTACTTAATGACACTTTTTATTATTGTCAGGTATGCCGTTACCTCATCTCTCTTGTGTTGGTTACATAACTAAGTGAATGAGATAAGAATAATATTTATTTTTATTCAGTTGGGTCTCTGTTGACCCCACTTGGTAGTCGGCGTTGTACCAAAACTTCTTTTTCAAGATATGATTTCCCGTCGTTCCATTGACAATAATGATGTTGTTAATAAACATTTCAGTATGTTCATTGTTCGGAGCATGAACAGTCATTGTTGATTTGTCTAACTACGCTTAGTTTATTATTTGGAATTGATTTAAAAGGTTAGAACTGCTGTTAGTGCCAGTGAAATAAAAATGTCAAAAAGCTTTCCTGATAGATATGATATAAAAACCCAGAAAATCTTAGTGAAGTAACTTCCATGATATAGAACGACAGTGATAGTCAAGAAGTGAATAGTTGCAATGAATCAGAACCGTCATAAAATGTGAATGTGTTAGAGGAAGAAGAAGAATGGGCAGATGTGATAGAAAACAGTGCTGATGAAGATACTTTTAGTAATATATCAATTAATAAAAATGATGTAAGTAGAAACGGAATATCTTGGTCCTGAAATCCACTAAAGGCTACGCGTCGAACAGTTCATAATATTACTGGAGTGTTTCCAGTGCTTTGTATATGCACAAAACATTTCAAGAAAATTACATAAACTGTGTGTATTCCATGTAGTGGGAAGATAAAGTAGACAAATGCTTGGGAATTTGAACGCTTCCTTTTTCTGGTCAGATATGTTCTCGTTTTCTTACTTTTTGTGTTGCCCATTAGAAAAAAACATTAACAAGTATAATATTCCTCTAAGGATGTAATTCAATTTCCGTGTATGTGTGTGGGAGAGAGGAAAATAAGATGAAAACAGGTATTATATTAGCCCTGGCATTACCAAGCCTTATTTCATAACTAAAATTACCAAGTGTGACCACCACTAGTAACAAAATGTTTGAGTAAGTTTTAAAACAAATTTGTTTTAAAATTGGATATTATTTCTTTTCATGCTTATAAAGGTAATATTTAACACTGTTCAGCCATTACTTTTTTACATGAATCAGATTAGATACTATGCCAATCCTTATTACAGAGCTTATACTACCAACAGAGGTGACCACCACTGGTAACAAACTTTCAGCAATTTTTAAAACAAATTTACTTTAAAATTGGGTATTATGCATTCTTATGTTTATAATGGTAATATTTAACACTGTTTAATTATTCCTTTTTACTTTTTACATGAATCACATTATACCGACGGGGCAGTACTTTATGACCACCTTGACATTTCATTGTTTCTCAAAAAGTCAACAATGAAAAATTTGAAACAAATACGCAGTTCAGTAGTAGAAACAGGGATTGACAATAACTATTAACTGCATACCTTTAATGAAAAAACGAAAAGAAAAAGTTCAAAAAATTAAAGAAGGTGGGCATAGAATAATGGTAATGCAAGTGTTTAAACCTCATGTTCTTAGACACAGCATTGTAGCCCTAATTAATAGTTTAAATAACTTATAATAACAAATACAGTGTATTTGTCATTTACTTGATGCATTTTGCATTCATTTCTATTCAAAGATCATTATTATTGCTTGGGGTCTCATTTGACCCCTCTTGGTAGTTGATGTTGATCCTGGGAACATGGTAGTCCAAAGGTTAAACAGCACACGTGAGTTTTCTGCTCTGGGAGTAAGATTGAGGTCTACCTTCATGAGAAGGTACAATCGTGTCGTTTTGTTTGCGCGCTCTGTGGGAGGCGGAACCCAATCTTTTCCCATCAATACGACCATCCTGCCGTATTCCCATTTCCTCTGTTCATTAACTTGACGTCGGCGTAAAACAAGCAAACTACTACCATCACCGGTATCCCCTCATCAACTTGGCTTCTAGATCGATAAACAATGACAGGGAAGATTTCGCCTGCTAATGGCTTTACCAGCGTATAACCACCAAACCAACCCATGGATTGAATTAGGATAGACAACGAAGAAACTTGCATGCAGTTCTTTTATCCTATTTCCGTTATGTACTTAAAATACGAAGATGTTTTAAAGCAGGATGTATTCTGAAATGAAAACTACTAAATAGTTTGTATAGTTAATTACTATCACCACCAAAAGCCTAATAAATATGAGTATTGTATTCCATCCAAAGTTCGGTATTGAAATTTTAACAAAAGTACAAGTTTTGAGATCCCTAAAACAAACAATGTATTTAAAGTATCTATGTGTGAATGTTTGTATGTCAACAGCCTAACTCATTAACGAAATTTTCGATAAATTCCAAGTCAGGCATTTGAGGTCACTATCGACCTATGGTAGACGCAAAATTTAATGGAGGCTGATAGCTGACTATTACTGTTCTCTTTCCTGTTGTGCAAATGCATTTTGGGGGTGCAAATAATATTTATATCACTGACTTTACAGCGTGACTTCAGAACGTGTCTAACTATACAACACCGTAAAGCCTATGATCGGATGTTGTATCAAGCCAGCCACCATCAAGTTTTGCGGTAACTATAAGATGCAACATTATGATTTTCAAGCAAATCCCCACTCCAAACTATCCTTTATATGTAAACATTTTCAATGTTTTTGATGTCCTCATAAATGACTCCGACAAAACAATATATGTTTAAGATATTTTCATACTCTATACATATATATTCTGAGAATCGCTTGTAAAGCAGAAGGAATTGTACCAAATTTTATATAACGGGTAAACCATAAGAGCTATTGCACAAAAAACTGTATATGTCTTTAAATATTTTATTACAATATTATTTCAAACACTATGTGTGTGGTATCAACCACTTTCGAAGGTATGTGTTATCTTTAGTTTTAATTTTTCAGTACTTTCTTATTTTTAAAGCGCTGTTGCTATTCCGACCGCCTTTGTAGCGCAGTTGGTAGCGCTTGCCTCTGACGCGGAGGACCCGGGTTCGATCCCCGGTTCGTTGCCCAGATTGGATTTGCTACGCAAGTGTAACACATTTTTAATTCTTTTTTGAGGTTTTAACCCTGTTTTTAACTGGGATACATTTTACCTTTTAATGTTTTAACAATTTTGTATTTTAGTTTTTTAGCTTTCAACTTTTACCTCTTTTTAGTACGTTGCTCTTCAGGGTTTTATTTTATCGTGTTAATTTTGTAGGCTGATGTTTTTAGCTGTTTACGGTTTTTAGTTGTTATTTTAAGGTTCTACTTTTAGCCAGAAAAGTTAGTGAGTGATTTTAGATTTTAAACTTTGACCTAGGGCTCAAATGACCTAGCTGTCAACGGGCCCTTAAACCCCACTCACTCACTCACTCACTCACTCACTCACTCCTTCACTCACTTACTCACTCACTCGATCCCCGGTACCAGCATGGGGATTTTATCAACTCTGGGAGGTCTGGCACCGGGTGGGCTCGGCCCCCTTAGGTCAGCGGGGACCCTGACGATGATGATGACTATGATGATGATAATAATAACAACAATAACAACAAATCACTCTGAATTGGCTGAAAATTCAGTAACTTCACGCCGTAGACATGCTCCAGGGAATAACTACATTTTAATTAGCAATTTAATTATCTAAGAAGGCACTTTACACGTCACCTTCCTTTGACATTATTATCCAAACTTCAACTTGAAAACAAATTTAGTAACAAACAGAAATTTTACTTGCCTTTTACTTTCTCTATTCTACATAGTATATGGGTGATATACTGTAAATCCTCAAAATTTCACCGGAAATGCATGTGTGGAGGTCCCTTGTACCCAAAAAGATCATTTTAGAAAACATGTGTGTGAGAGACAGAGAGCGATAAAATTAGTGAAGTGTATAACTGGAAACTGAAAGTCCGTTTAATACCACATATGATAACTTCAGCATTCTCCAAGGATACAATACGAAAATTTTGAAGAAAATTACCTCACCCACTTTATACGCAAAATTTTTTTAAAATTGTAATTTTCTCATAAACGACTCTTGACGATTTTGGTTAAAATGCTACATGTTTAAGATATTTTTACAGCATACAACATGTAAATGAAATGTTGGTGTTAGCTGAATTTTCTGCAAACAGCCTCTTCATTCTCAATGACTTTTGTATAACTGGTAAACTGTATGAGGTATACACAATTTTAGCACACAGAAAAATCTAGATCTCGTTAAAGCAGGCAATTTAAGTTAATTAAGGTTTATTAGTGGAGTTAACTATTGTTAGTGGTTCGAATTTTCAAAAAAGTACTTTTCTCAAATGAGAAGCAGAACATCCAAAGTGCACATAGCAACCAGCTCTTAAAATATTGTGTTCCGTTATTCTACTTATAGCAACAAGAAAATATGCAATACAATACTGTCTGCAATTTTTTATCTCTGTTACTATAATTTAGACAGGAGAACAGACTTGTTATAAGAATAGTTTGCTGAAGAATGAGTAGAAAAGTTCATGTGAATGTGAATTTATTCCCCTTGAAGAGTTTGTATTGGTACAGACACACACATAGTAATTTAATTACTTAGTGCATGACTACAGCAGCTCCATTACGATGACGTAACTGTTTGTACAGCTTTTAATAAGAAGCAACCCCTTGCACGGGATCCTGTTTCGGCACGCGACACGTACAGCACACGCCGACTTTGTGCCCAGGCCGGTTCTTGCCGCACACTGCAGGACCACTTGACCCTCTGCTCACTACTCTCTTAATCAAACACATTCAACAATCAATTCCGGCTAACTTCATCTATTTGCCACATCATACAGTCGAGTAGGTCTGGGAGAGGGCGCAATTCACATATGTTACCATTTGTTCACTGTAAATGCATGTTATTCGCGATCTTCACACATGCTTATCAAACGTCTCAAAGAACAATTGCAAATCTGCTGTGCGTTAGGGAATAGGGTATAACACAAAGGAGGACACCTCGCCCACTGTAACCTACAGGGGATCTATTGCGACTACTACCCCAGGATAAAGTGAAGGAACCAAGGACTACTGGTCACAGAGACGGAAGGAAGTCTCTTAACAGTTTCTGGCTTGAAGACCTGTTCCGCTACTGGAATAGGAGTAGGAGTAGAACAGACGCCGAGGGGGACCTCGAAATTAGAGAACTTCTGTGCATGTGTCCTGAAGGGGCGCCCCCCGAACGGAGAGGTGAGGCGAGAGGAGACAGAGGGCGGCCAGATTACAAAAGTGTAGGCACAGCAGAGGTAAGGGCACGCTATACTTTTGCAGGTGTAAACTCCCTGACACCAATCAGTACACCGGTTCCCAGCCTGCCTACCTACGTACCTACCTGCCTGCCTGCCGCATACCTGCCAAGACCCCGAAAAAAACCTCATGGATTAGGTAGGTCGGTCGCGGGGATCCAACCCACGACTTCCCGAATGCGAGTCACACGTGCTACCCCCTGTGCCACCTGGCTCAATTCCGTTACTGGAACTGTGCAGAGAGAGCTATGAACGACCCGTCCAACCAGGCAGCTCTCTAACACCCAGAGGTAATACTCTTTCCTGTAAGCAAGCATCCGGCTTATACCACGAAGCGTGGAAGCACACCTGAGATAGGGAACAGAATAAAAGACAAAGAAAACCTTGGTAGAGGAGCAACCACCCCAGTATTCGCCTACTGACCTGGGAAAATCCGAAAAACCCAAGGTCAGAGTGAGAGTGTACGGGAAACAAACTATGGGAGGCTAGTCTTTTGCTTTTTATTTTTTTGCAAATCATATGCAATGCCGATGTTATATTTAACGTCCTCCGCCTGCCTACAGAGGCACATTTCTAAAGGGCGGGCGACGATAACTTATAAGGGAGGGGAAAAAAAAAAAAAAAGAAAAACAGAACTCTGTACCAGTACCACAAAAGAAAAGCAACGAGTAATTGGAACATTTTACCTGCGCAGTGATGGCAATTCAGAAGTTTATTTTAAAGAAACGGTTATAGTATAGTAAATGCTTGTCAAGGTGTAATGTATTGGTATTTAATAAGTATAGCCTGTTTGATTACACCTATAGGTTTTCTTGTGAGAAACACAACATACTGAAAATGTATTTCTACTAAATATCACAAGCGCTTATCATCTGTAGGTTCTATTATTTCTCAGTAATAGACAAGTCAGAAATAAAACTGTTGGGTTTATTTCATTAAACAAAATCACTTTTAAAGTGTATTAATTAACAAAGAGATTAGTTAATGATTGATTTCGCAGTGGTAATGGAAAATTTATTTGTAGTTGACTATTAACTGTTGACTTTATTGTACAAAGAAGCAACTGTTCTCTTATTACACAGCACAGTGCAACTGCTGAGGTTAGAAAAGAAACGCCAGTATTACAAACTTCCTCAGGCATGTTGTCAACAATGACTTTTTCTTTCAGAGAGCAAAATCCCTGATAGAAGTTCGACTTACAAAAGGAATATTAGATCGCATAACCGGCTGGGAGGGATCGGGGCGCTGACCACTTCCCAGCTCCAGTACTACACCCCACTCATGACGTATGTGGTGGGCTGAGGTTGGGCTTCCAGTGGTCGGGTGGTTGTCCTTCGCCCGGATGGTCCCTTGTGCCACGGGCTTACGGTTTCAAGCTACGAAAAATCGCATATAATAAATCCAGGTTATTATAGCCACTATAAAGGTGGTGTATTTTACTTCAGTAAATATGAAACGCACACATATACACACAATTTACAATCTGTAACCCGGAATGTTAGACAATAGCAGCATATACAGGAGCATACAGCATAAAGTCCTTGTAAGTAAAATGGAAAACATTCTAAGCCTTCCTGTGTGTTATGGTCTACACAGGATATTTCAAACCAGCTGCTCATTGCTCGTCTTTTCTTAAAGCAGAATGAAGTGTGTATGTGTATATACACAACCACATCTGTCACACCCGAAACGTCCATAGGAGATGGTTGGAACACTGTATCAATCAACAGGGGTGTCATTTTGGACATCTACTCCATGAATGAAGTCACCATAGCAGTAGTATTTGATCATAATGATGAAAATAGTATAATAATAAACCATATAGATAATAATGAAGACTATAATACTAAAAATAATTAAAAGAAAACTAATAAATAAGATAATATTATTAATTATGATGTCAATAGTAATAACTATAAGTGTGCGAAGATTTTATAAAGAATTTTAGGAAGGGTGTTTTTTTTTTTTTTTTTTTTTTTTTTTTATTGTTGTGAAATTTAGTTTAAAAGGGGTAAGTTAGACTCAACAAATTTTATACATGGGACGCCCTATATAATGAACAATATGCACAAAAATAATTAATACCTAGCTCTTAAACTGTTGACGGCAGCAATATGGAAATTGTGCATTATTTGGTGAGCTTCTAAGCATGTGGTTAACATTTAAAACAGTCGGAGAACTAAAAATTCACCATGGGACTGTCTTAACTCTCAATATACCGCTGAATAAAACGCTGACCCATGACGTGGATAAGAACACATTGCAGTAAGCTGTACGAAATTTAGCAAACAAATAACAAAATTAGCTCTAATTGTGGTGTTGAGACTGTTGAAATTAACTTTCCTCATTGTGTTTATTGTTTGTTTTTCAGTAGAGCTACAGTGCACTCACTTTTGTTATGTAAACTGTGAATTTAAGTCGCATTTAAAATATTGTAACAAAGACGACAATTCGACAGATCCCACTTCTGACACCAACCTGACGAAATGACAAAAGTCCAGTCCAGGTACTTTTCTGTCACTTTATTTTCCTCCAACTGAATCCACAACATTAACATAGTCCACAGTCCTTCATGAAATTACCACTGGAGACTGTAGTCTCCTCGTTACATTGACTAACTCCCTTCTGTCTTTCTTCACCTTCTCTATCTCTCAAACAGCTGACTCTGGTGATACAATCACTTGACATCCATTAACTGCTTCGCTATCTTCTCTCACGACGGCCGTAACACACGCAGCAGACACAAACACGCACACACACGCACACACATACACACAAACACACTAAAACCTGACTGCTCTGACGGCTCATATCTGTAACTACTACTTAACTCCTATCTTCACCTCACTATCTTATATAGCGAGGATGACGTAACATGGACCGTTCTCGAACTTCACCTTTTCTAAAACATTTACAAATACGTCGGCCACCGGGAACTTCTCGAATAATCTCGAAAACCCTTTAACGTGCCACGCTCATTGTTGTCATGTGTTTGCTCGGGTGAGTACTATGGGGCAGCTTAGCCTTCGGCGCATTTGATGCGAGCCGCGCCTGGCATGTGGTGTGAGGTAGCTTGACCCCTACCGTCCTTTGTTCTGCGCCGCTGCCGGTGCCACAATATTCATGTTGTTTTTGTTTTAAAGTTTAGATAGGTCTTTGAATTTTGTACTGCAATAAGGTGAGTTACTATCAACTTTGTATTTCATTACTAGTGTGCATTGTTTGGGACTGATAGAGTGAAATGTGCTGCTCTCAGGTTAACTGTCCCCTTGGCGAAGTTGTGAGTGCATGTGGCCTAGTGGACAGGAGAGGACTTTTGTTTTCGGACCTTAAGATTTCAAGGCCACTCATCACAGTCATAAAACTGTTATTGTGGTTCCTTATTTTTTCACCGTGTATTACTCAAAATGTACTATTTGAGAAGAGTGCATTAATTTGGGTTTTTATTGTTTGGTTTTCCTAATACTGAGTAACAAGCAGAATTTAAATCTTATTAAACTGTCATTTCTAAATTGATGAGTTACATTTTATATTTATATGTGCATTGCCTTTCCGTTTGCGGTTTTAATAATGTATTCCCTCAAACGTATGCAGTAGTTTTACAATCTTTAGTCCGAGCTATTCAACGCAGTTTCAGCAGCACATGTAGTGGTCCCTGAGAGAAATTATTTAGCTGCTACAGCACAAATTCTAGGAGTGGTCGTCGCTTCGAAGACATGTGGCTTCTGTACCTAAAATTAAGACTACATCTTTGGTATATACCTGATAGAAAATTATGCAAATCCATGCGTTTCTAACGCCGCATGGACGGGCTTTATTTATGAGACAGACCGTGTAGTCGTGTCCTGTTGTGACGAATTTATGCTGCTTCTGGCAAAGAAGGGAGCTGACAGTCACATATATGTTCTTTGCATACCGTAAATCAACGTGTACCACACCTCAGATGCATCCTCAGCTCGAGCACATCTGGAGGATTCTTCTGTTTGTCGGTATACGCATGTCCTCACAAATTCAATTACCATCATTCACCTCTAACAGCTGTTGAACATCGTAAACGCCTGCATATGCCAATTTTTGTGACTTATATGTATGTTTTTATGTTTCCAGAGTAATTTAAGTGTTACTGGATGAACCTTAGGACCTGTTACAAGTTCTTCTCTGGTAACACAGTCTCTAAAATGTGTCTTTTGTAACATTTGCACTAATGACACGTCGGCTTCATATCGTTGATGTTTACAAGGTTTAAGTGTAGTTCATTTGGAGCTAATACCACAGATGAACAAGTACAAAGGGCGTCGAGATCTGGTGATAGCAGGCACAACACAACGGATTCCCTAAAGTTTCCGAATAAAATGACTATGCTTTATCTCCAACGTAATTTAATCTTTTAGCTATTAAATATGAATCACGTACTGTGTAGCCCGGCAGATAGTCACTTCAGCGTAGCTGATCAGGGTGGTTTCAAGCAGGGGTTGAAAGCATACCCTCCGCCACAAGGTGCACACCATCACCTAGTACAGTGAATTCCAAAGATGTAGTAAGTGAAATGAAAGAAAATGAAGCATAGGAAAATTCGTGGCACGT
The DNA here is from genome assembly GCA_030765045.1 of Tenodera sinensis. Classification (NCBI taxonomy): domain Eukaryota; kingdom Metazoa; phylum Arthropoda; class Insecta; order Mantodea; family Mantidae; genus Tenodera; species Tenodera sinensis. The sequence goes on along the minus strand of CM060964.1, from coordinate 97,213,828 downwards.
AATCTAAGGACCGGGGTTAACCTCGGTTAAGATGGCTTAACAACTTGATTTTGAACCAGGGAGCTCCTAATTCAGTCGCCACCATATGGCTCATCCCATGTCTACGGTACATTTCTGAAACTAAGTCACAATTTCATCTCATTAATAAACCCATGAATGGCGTTTTCTTACTTTCATTCGAAATATGCTTGCATTTTAAGCATAGTGTATATTTCAACTAAGCTTGTATTAGAAAAAAAGGGTTACATTCGCCCAATGCAATGGTGCAGTGCATTGTTTGTTTTCTATACGGTTTTTTAGAAGTATACTGTAATTACAGTTAAATGAAATACTGTTCATGATACCGAAAATTAAAACGCTTTCCCACTAGCCTATAAAGATGACACATTACAAAACAAACTTAACTTTAAGAAACGTTTGCTCCTTTATTTGATGTAACATTATCAATTGACATTAAGCTCACAAAGTCATAAAGAACTGTCATCTACTCTGTTCTTTGGAAGCCATCCTGCTTTTTCCCATATTTCCTGAAACCTTCTTCCCCGTTTCATCTTAAATGTGGATCATTCGCTGCTTGCTCCTCCTTCAGTTTCTGTTTGAAATACATTTATGAGTGTACTCACATCTCATTTGTATCTTTGGATGCTTAAATAGCCATTATTGGGTTAGTTATATTCATTTTTCTCACTATTATAAGTGAATAGTGCTGATGTAAGAATGAAAACTATGTTTGATCACAATGATGATTATGATAATGCTGGAAAAATGAGTAGCCTCTTATTACATAGAGGTCTTCACGTGTGACCAGACAACCCTTATGCATAATGAATGCGTGAATGCATCAGTGCACTGATCACTGAACCCTTATGTCTTTTAATTTGAGTTTTCAATCAAAGCCTATAATCCCTGCGATATTATATAGGGCACCATGAAAATGCAGTATCTAAACCAGCATGTTCATTAAGGATACCCATCTGTGAAATTTTGAAAATCTACACTTTTCATTGGATTGATTTGAAATTTTAACACAACAATCACTGTATAGTGAGGAGTAACTGTGCTAAATTTCATACATTTAGTCAGATTAGTTGCTAACATATTAATATTTTATTATATTTTTTTAAATATTTGTATAAATGGTTCCCCATGATGCAATTTTGATTTGAAAAACTTAATAATTTTCAGTTATGTCCTGTAATAGAATGTTAGCAAATTGATGAGATAATTGTTTAATCTTGTTATTACTTTCGATAAAAATAAATTTTAAAGTTTAAATTCATAATATTTTTCATTTAAATTTCGAAATGTAAACTTTAATATTTAATTACTCAGCAGTTATTCACGTTATGAAAAAATTATCTCATCATTTCTTTTTAAAGTTATTTCTAAGCAGATAAACAAAATTTCATGCATAAGTACTGAAAATTGCAACGTGTGGAGCATCTTAAAGAGCAAATAGTGTTAAAAATAAAAACATGGAAAAACTAAGTTTGAAGTCATAGCAAGGATAATGGAACTGTATTGATTTAAATGGACATGACCACCTACAAGCAATCGGTTAGGCGGCCACGTGACATAGTTAAAAAGGCCGTAAGACTATAAAAGGCATATCAAAATAAAGCAGAATATTTAAACTATTTGATAAAACAAATATCCATTTTTGACAATTTTTGAAATTTTTAGCCTTTTTACACAGATGGGTATCCTTAATGATTTGAACCTTTTCCGGTGTTGGTTATTCATTATAGTTTTTCGAGTTAACAGCCAGATCAAATTTGGGTAACTGCCTAAGCTTTCAGCGACTAACTCTACCACCACCCTCAGGGGAGCTGAAGCTAGCCAGAAGCCAGACAGAAGAGGTCCTAATCGAATTGGATTGCCAGGTCTATTGATTTTGCAGATCTCTTGCTTTTTTGCAAATCTACTGATCTACTGATAAAAATTGAATGCACTTCAAACTCTCCTGCTTTTCATGTATTTTCCATTTTTAAACACCTTAACATCATATAATTTGCTCTTTCAAAAAAGATTTTCAGGCAAGGCATTTTCCTCATGCATACATTAACAGTACACCACATCTATTGTTTCTGCATTGCGATCTATTTTTGACTGCTACTTAAACATGAACATTTGAATTCCACTAAAATAGATAAAGTTGAATACAGGGATCCAAAAGCATTTCTTCCTGTGGAAAACATGTATTTTGGTGCCAATGTTCAAATATCTCTGATAAAATCATCCCTGCCTGACAATATGTACAATCAACGCCAAAGATAATCTACGGCGGATTTTGTACCCTTTCTGGGGTCTTTTTGGGGCGTGTGCTTCACTTACCGTATCACAGAGCGCGGTAGCTTGAGAACACAGCTATCAGGGGAAGAAGAGGGGAGGTTGATGCCGCTGCTTTTTCTGGTGTCAATGAAAACAAAATATTTTCACCTTCTCAGAACCAGCCATGCCCTGGGAAATTACTGGTGGACGTATAGTGGGCATATGGGAGGCTGGTCGCACTGTTATTAAAAATTAAAAAAGCATAGCAATGAATTGAACTTTGAAATGTATATAAAATCTACTCATACTGATACGAGAGTTACATAAAAATAAAAGGAAGAATTTAACATAAAATATAAACCATTATCAACACTGCGGTAATTAATGACTTTATACATAAACGATAGAAAAAATTAAATATAAAAACCTGCTAAAGGGGTTTCTACCAGCAGGAAAGCAAAATATGCATGTTTAAAAAGTTTACTTACCATCCTTGGGCTAATAAAAATATTACAAATATTTCTAAGGAACATGGAATCACTTTGGTCCCTCAAAATAAATAATATACATAATTTACTAAATTTCTCTAAAAAGGATAATATTCCAAATTATAAAAAAATCTGGCATTTATCAATTTGGATTGTGACAGGGTTTACCTTGCTAAAACTGGACGTCATTTGGAAGCCAGAATGAAGGAGCATTTTAGAAATATTAAATATAAACAGATTAAATTAAATATAACAGATTTAATCAAGAAATAAATCCAGAGGTTAAATTAATAAGGGAGTACCGAAGTTATATTATAGCTAGTTTGGTCAAAAATAGATTTTAGGATTTTTATTGCCAAAAATGTACCATACCAACCTCCTGCGTCCTGAGATCACAATACTAAAGTCAAAATTATTTTGTGCGTAATGAGTTTCTATGGCTCAAAACAAAACAAAAATGAAAAAAAAAAAAAGTCTGGGGATGCCTTTATGGGGGAGGGGGACTTAATTACATTTAGACAGCTACAAGTTTTGTTATGTGGATCGGTATGCGTTATTAAGTATCAAAAAGGAACATTCAAGATTATTATTATTATTATTATTATTATTATTATTATTATTATTATTATTATTATTATTATTATTATTATTATTATTATTATTATTATTATTATTATTATTATTATTATTATTATTATTATTATTATTATTATTATTATTATTATTATTATTATTATTATTATTATTATTATTATTATTATTATTATTATTATTATTATTATTATTATTATTATTATTATTATTATTATTATTATTATTATTATTATTATTATTATTATTATTATTATTATTATTATTATTATTATTATTATTATTATTATTATTATTATTATTATTATTATTATTATTATTATTATTATTATTATTATTATTATTATTATTATTATTATTATTATTATTATTATTATTATTATTATTATTATTATTATTATTATTATTATTATTATTATTATTATTATTATTATTATTATTATTATTATTATTATTATTATTATTATTATTATTATTATTATTATTATTATTATTATTATTTTTATTATTATTATTATTATTATTTTTATTTTTATTATTTTTATTATTATTATTATTATTATTATTATTATTATTATTATTATTATTATTATTATTATTATTATTATTATTATTATTATTATTATTATTATTATTATTATTATTATTATTATTATTATTATTATTATTATTATTATTATTATTATTATTATTATTATTATTGTTGTTGTTGTTGTTGTTATTTTTGTTATTACTAATGTCAAAAATATACACCGGGTGGAAGGGAAGTCACTACATTAATTTAAACCAGTGGTAGATCTCAGTATTTGGAACACATTTTGTATCTTACGTTTTTATCTCTGACCATTTCCTACGGAGATGTTTTAATTTTATCGAAAACAAACTGGCAACACTGCAGATTGTGTGGATGGTCACTTTCCCTAGCTCAGTACATAAACAAGCAGCGTAACGGTGCGTCTTAAAATCAAACTCGTACCCTGCCTTGTCCTTCTGTGTTTACTGTGGAGTGTAGGGACCAATCACAAGCGTTAGCTCCCAATGAAAGCGAAACTGCCCGGCCTGTTTACATTCACAAACTAGGTCAATTCCTTGACCAACCTCAACGCAACGTTGTCGTTCTTACCTAACGCGTGAGGGAGCAGCTTGGAGTATTCCTTCACGTTTTTTAAGTGACAAATTCTTTCGTAACCTGATGTGATGTTCCATAATTACTCCGAAGCTATGTCAGAAATAACTTACTCTACGCAACTTACAAGTAACAAACTGCTATGTTCGTACATTCTTGTGGAATTACGTATCCAATTGGGATAAAAACTATTTTTTTTTCAAAATTGGCTGATCAAAGAACAAAATGCCATTAGGCTTTTTAGTTTGTAATGCTTCTGTGCAGCACATGTTAGAAGGAATGTAATGACTTCCCTTCCACCTTATATACGCTAAGAAAATTGCCGGTTAAAAATCTACTGCTTTCTGCTGCTTTTTTCCATCAAATCTTCTGCTTTTACTTCGGCAGACATGGCAACACTGGTGCCGCTATCGCAGTACCTAGCCAGTTTCCATTATGTTTCGAGCCGGCATTCATACTTTGAGAGGTGATCTGCTAGGTTTTCAATTAGCCGCGTTTTGGTTACGGGTTTATGTCGCTTTTTTCATCTTTGGTTGCACAAGGGACCCAATAAGTTCCTCGGTAGTTAGTATGATGGTATCCGGCGGTGTTGTCTCTGATCATATTTACCGAGAGAGTTCACCAGCGGGTTGGAATGGGTTTGAATTTTGTTCTGCATTGACCGAGCGGGCGTTCTGGTCACGTTGATAATGTACGGAATATTGGAATCTGTGTAGAATATGGGTAGGAAATCTCTAGCCAGTGCCGTATACATATTGTCACCGCGCCCGCCGTATCTAATTGCCGACAACCGCAGTGTCACCCATCGCATTATTGTCGGCACTACCGCAAAGGAGCCGAAGGAAAGAGACGGAGAATGGCCGCATTGTTGGGCGCTTGCCGAAAGAGAGAAAGTGATAGAGGCTTCTAGAACTGTCTGCTTTGTGTTTCACCGCTAAATAAGTGAACGTTCCGGAAGCTTCCAGAATAGTGCCTGGGAGATATAAATAGCGGTAAAGTGTGAGTGAGTCAGACGTACGTGAAGCGTTGAGTAGTGCCGACGGAGAACAGTCAGACGTATGTGAAGGTTGAGTAGTCGTGTCGACGGAGAGGACAGACGTATGTGAAGCGTCGGGAGGTCGTGCCGACGGAGAAGGGACAGTTCTTTGTGTTACGAATTCGGAGTCGTGCTGTTGGAGAATCGGAAAAGACTTTCTTGCTGTTGCAACGAGTGTACAAGTTACTGTTTACGGAAATAAAAGTGTTTCTTTATCTAGACTACATCTGTCGTATTTACTTCACACCCACACCAAAAAGTCACAATATTATTCTTGATGCCCGGTTTGTAGTGTCTGGAGTCTAACGTATGTGGCTGAAGCTAGACTACTGTTGTCGCGATATTTAAACCACTGATGTCACGATATTTATTCCTAGCCCGCGACGGATAAGATTTACCTATTTTCTTCCAATTGGTTGAGCTCCGGCCAATGGAGACACAAGTGTGGAACCAATCAGATTCCTTGCGCTGTGATGGAAAGACATGCTCAATGTCTGGCGTTCATACTTTGCTGATTTAAAGGCCTTCGTCCCTGTTGGAGTTGCTTTATTAGCTTTAACGTATAGAGCTTCTTTAATCAACTTGTCGTAGTATTTAGAGGACCTTTCTAGCATTTTTGTAGTGGCAAAGTTGATTGTGTGATCTGTATGATATGTGCGCTCTGCCACTGCCGATTTTTTCGGTAACCTAGTCTAATGCATCGTTGATGTTCTTTGATCCGATCTTTTACAGGTCTACCTATCCTATATACAATTTGCCGTAAATGCATGAGATTTCATAAATGCCTGGTGCACGTAGATCCAAATCTTGTTTAGCAGAACCTAAAACCTGTTTTATTTGTTTGTCGGAGGCTTGAACACGGCTTTTATTTGATACTTTGTGAGTAGTGCCCCAATTTTTCCTGATAGGGTACTCTAATAAGAAATGACTGCTAAGCCTGTATTTTCTTGCAACAAATGAAACACCCTCACACAGTTTTCGGACAGAACTAATACACTAACCAGGAAATAAACAGTACATTTAACCAAATGCGCCCTAAACGCAACCGTGAATCCAACACAAAGAAAGATGTTCACAGCTATCCATCGGGTTTCATAGGTGTATAGTTCACATCTTTTCTGAAATATTGTAATTGCTGAAGCAGCTGTTGAAAGCAAACTTAAAGGTGATATTTGTTTTTCAGAATATTGTGACTAACCGCTGTTCATTCTAACCCCACTCAGTTCTCACTGTCACAGTCCTGATCTGCTTCAACTTTCAACTTAGGTCACTCTGCCCGTCTCAGTAGCGTGATGGTTAGCGTGTCTGCCTCACGTTCAAGAGGTGGCGAGTTCGAATCTCGCTTAGGGCAAGTTCTCCACGTAAGGTTTTCTTCCGAGGTTTTCCCTTATCCTGAGAAGACGAATGTCGGGTAACTTTAAAAAAATCTGTGATCTATGTAGTTTGATTTTCCCGTCACTTCACCTTCCGCGTCGTAGGGGCTTAATTAGGCTTGCAATACGTAGCCTATACTTTCGGGCAGTTCACGAGCTGGGGAGTCGATGACAAGACCTCTCGTAATTGCTCGTGGTAGCAACATTCACTGCGCGTCGCCACTGAGAACCCGGTTTCTACCGCCATTTGTTCCACCAACTCACCTATGCTTTCATCCATTTCATCTTAATTTCATAGTATCATCTCCTTCCTCAACCTGATGCCAGACTTTGGGCTGATCACCCATCCTGGATATTCTCTCTGATCCAGAGTCTCTTTGCTCCCGAACAGAGGCGCCTTGTAAGTTCTGGGGATGTAAAGCCTCCATACGAGTAGAATTAATAGAACAAGAAGAGCATGTTTTTAAGATATTTTAGTCGCACTGTAATGAAAAAGCATTGCAAGAATAGGCTTTCTCAAAAGACAGCCAGGAGAACCGCTCAGGTAAGCAGTAAAACTGCTGACCAAGTGACATTTCCCATTTGTACAAAATCATTGAAGTGCTTGCGTCGTGGGTAGGCATTTTTATACAAATGCCTAAGCTATTTGCTTGTTCTATAGATATCTGGCAAATTATGTGATGCTGAAAGCGAAATTATTGGCGAGAAGAAAAGCACTGCATGCTCTTGCCACCCACACAAAATAAAATGAAAACAACACACACACACACACACACACACACACACACACACACACACACACACACTGGGGAGTTTACGAGTATGGACTTGATGTATGTCGCAGCTGAATGAGCAGTCTAAGCCTGCATGACTCATGAGTAGAGTCCTACGTAGTACAAAAAGAAAACTTGCTAGCTTCCTTTGACTCCCATTCAGTGAATGCCATGTGTTACTTTCACGTAGGACGCTGCGATGAGGAAATGCCAATGTATACTACCATCAGGGTGACAGTCTGAATTAATTGAACAACTTCATGCTAAACGTAACTAACTGTTGTATCCACAAGCTGATTCGGATTTTGCAATGGCGCTAAGGGATACGTAAATGTGAATGCAGTTACAGCACTCCAGAAAATCACGCCACAGCAGCTTATTTTGATTGATATTACACTAACAGTTGCTGTGTTAAAATTAGATAGAATTTTTATTTCATGAAACGCATCCGTGAAATTTGAAAAATGCACAGTATGTAAGATGTATTGTAAATTTCTACCAGTTATTACACATAATAATTCATTTTTTTGCCAGGTCTGTAAATTCTATCTCTTGTTATTTAAATATTCAATTTTATTATGTAAACTATTTATTCTAACAAAACTTCTCCGCATGCTGCATTTTTAAAAAGCTGTTGCGTGCACTCATATGATTTTCACTACTCACTCTTGTACAAACTGCCCTTAAAGACGCTTATTCTTCTACATGTTAATCCAGAGAAACGTTTGTAGAAATTAAGTTATTTCATGTTTCCTTGTGGATACAATGGTAACAGAATACAGGAGGCTTAAGCGATAATCAAATATTTAAGAGTTGGCTGCTATGTGATGGCTTTGACATTCAATTCTCTTTGTAAGGCCAGCACATAAAATAACAAATAATGACTTACTATTTGAAAAAAGTATAAGTATTTGAAAGTTCAAACCAATAACAAAGAATACCTCGATAACGGTTATCTCCCCAAAAGGTTGATATAATTGTATGCATTAACGACTTTTGTGTATTCAGATTTTGTTTATCTCTGGCGGTTAACCGGTTATGCAAAAGCCATACGGAATGAAGAGGACTTCAGAGGGTCTTCCCAGCAAAGTCAAGATATACCTACATCTCATTTGTCATGAAAATGACTTAAAACTTAGGGACATTTTGAGAAAATAAAAATGCTCGAAAATGTCCCATGTAAAGAGCAATATGGGGTGGGATATTTTCTTAAACATCTTCTTGTCGCATGCTTGGAAGATGCTGAACATAAATAACAAATTTAGTATTTCACCGAATTTTCGTTTTCGGCCGGAAAGATACCCTACCCTGATCGGGAATCGATTTAAATTTCCTTACACCGGTTACCAATTATTGTTCTTTTCTTCTTTTCGCTTGTATGATTTCCTGCCTAGTTGCTGCTAGTGTTTATTTATATACACGATATTTTATTTTAATGATATTTGTATGTTAACTTCTTTATTACTTATCAATTCATTGGTTGTATCAGGTCTTGGATCTTAGCACGTGAGAAATAATTGTGCATTTAGTTAAATGGAGGACAGCTTTTCCAAAGTCTATGAACAATGTTTGTTTACATTTCTCATGCACTCAAGTAATAGGAGTCCGAAAACTAGTTCGTAGCAACACTTCAAAGCATGAAATGATCTACTTTACTGAAAGTCTGCCCAAAGTCAGTTGCTTTCAGTTAGTAATCTATTTTCATCTCTTAACTCGGCCCTAATGGGCGGCGACGTGGCCCAGCGGTAAGACCGCTCACCTACCACCTAGGCGGCCTGGGTTCGATCCCAGGGACCAGCATGTGATATTCGTGGTGGAAGAAGCAGCATCTGGATGGGTTTACTCCAGGTTCACCGGTTTCTCCCGCCACTAATTTCACCAATTGCTCTATAATCATCTTTCTGTTCATCGATTTTGTCTGCATTTTATATCATCCTCTTCCTCATTCTCATACCTAGTGACTGGCTGACACGTGTTTCATGTTTGCTAACTGAAAACATGCAAAATAAACGTTCAGCACAATTTATTTGAATTGCAATAATAACATTTTATTCAACGAATAAATGGTAAAATAAAAGTAGGACCAATGTCAATATTTCGACTCTTTTTTTCTCAAAATGCCAATTTTACAGATATGCCACTTCTTCTACTTACAGCCTCTATTAATCCCAAGATAAATAAGGTTAAAATTATGATAAATGTTACGTTACTCTACAATAATTTAGGTCAGTGTGTGAAGTATTATATCCATTTTCCTTAAGTCGTTTCAGCTCTGAAGGCATCATTCATACGCCATATGCTTTCGTGTAATAAATATTAAGGATATATAAGGGAGAGGTGGGTAGACGGTGATGTGAGTTTCAATCTCACGACCCTAGTCACCTCATAGGTGAGGAAATATAATTCTTATACAAGGACAGTGCTGTCTGATGTTCAGCGTAACACGTTACAATCGGCATTGCCTCCGCACTTATTGTGTTTAAATCCCTGAATAGTTTTCATGACATACAACAGTTTCATTACTACGCGGATTTTCTCTGACCGCGAACCTTGCAACATCTTTCAAGATTTGTCGGTACTAAAATTGAGGACCTCACGATGGTAAATTTCTCTGGAGGTAAAGTGAATACATATGCTAAATTACAGCGCTATGTGTCTTACTGACTTAGTTCCTCAGACTTCTGTGCAAATGCCTACAACTTTAGTTCCTTTAGGACAAATGTACAAAATAACCGCAGGCGTTCGCAGTTGATGGAAAACGATACACACAGAGAGTGGTCAAAGATGTTAAAAACGTCTGATATGTGCACTAACATGACATTTTCCACTCACTTCTGTACAACATATGCTTAAAATGCTTATGCTTCTATGTACTTCATGTTAATTGAGAGATGTTTGGAGAAACTGTCTTATTACATACTTCCTTTTGGGTACAACGGAAATGAGAGAATACAGTAGGCTTAAGCAACAGTCATTTCTTTTAAGAGCTTGTCGCTATGTGATAGCTAGAACATTTGAATGCCTTTGCATGGCCAGGACATCAGACAAACGAATGGTGACTTCCCATTTGAGAAAAGTATAAATATTGGAAAATTCGAGCAAATAAAAGGGAACATATCGGAGATGGTTTCCCCCTTTTAAAATATATTTTGCATATACTGTGTGTTTTAGCGATATCTATATCTTCTCTGCAGAGAGATTTTGTCTGTCTCTTATGTGTTACCAGTTATACAAAAGTCGTTCAGAATGAAGAAGACGTATGAAGACGTTCCCAGAAAATTGAAGATATTTATTTCATTTGCTGTGGAAATATCTTAAAATTATGGTATTTTAATCCAAAATCGTTGGAGCCATTTGTGAGTAAAGCTTTTCAAGAAATGTTACACATAGAGAGTAGTCTGATGCTATAGGATTTTCTTGAAGTATCTCACCTTAGGTACCAAATTTATTACTTAACCGGCTATTCGTTTTTGAGTTATGCTGTCCATAAGCACACACACAGACACACACACACACACACACACACACACACACACACACACACACACACACACACACACAAGCGCGCGCACATACACATACCTTTTTCTAAAAATGCATTCTTTTTTGGGGGGTTCAGGAAGTCTCAAAACATGTAGTTCCTGTGAGCTATCAATATTGAATGTTCGATTGAAATGCAATACTTTTCCTAGCTATTATGTCTACTAGAGAAGGTAATATAAACTTTCGTGGGGTAACCTCTTTCATAGATGTGATTATTTCTAGAGTTGCCGAAGTATCGCCCCATACAATCTTTAGTCCTAATATCACTATGAATGGTTTGAAGTACCGTCCACCTAGATCGGCTACAAATTCCGATAACCCGTCATATAACACCCATTGCTAAATACTGCCTCGATCATAGAAATTGCCAGTGTACAGAGAACACAGCGGCAACAGCTAAGAAAACTGTGCACTTTGCTTAGGTTCATGTGTAAATGATGGCACTCAACCTAAATTAATTCCATTGTATTGTTGAAAATATTTTGAAACGCTCATTTGGTTCTTGCTCATTTGCAGAATATAAAGACATGGTAATAAATGGCACACCCTTTTCCACATCAGCAAGTCTTATAACCAACATATCAACACCACCATCTTTGGCAATGTCAACGTGTATAATTGAATAAAGGTTCTATTGACCCAGTCGTTTTCAAATAAAATGAGTTATATAACACAGAACATACTGCTGATGCAGCAATTTCGAAATATTTTAGTATAGAATGATGATGATGATGATGATGGTGATGATGATAGTTCTGTTTAAGAATACAGGTTTTAGCCATAACACCACTCTCATTACCGTGAACAGATTGATTAGCGCAAGTTTTATGAGATTTTCTTCCTTCGAATGGTACGTACTGGAATTATTCAGAATCCAACCAAGTATTGTAAAGATTATCTCAAATAAAATACACAACTGAGGAAACACAATTACCCTCAAGTCTCGCTTAGGTACTCCGGACATATTGTACTGTTTCTACTGAACGTTAAGCAAGGAAGAGCAGAAAAGGAACGGACTACTTCCTTCACGTCCGTCGGCACAATTACTGCGTTGTGGCACATCAGAGTTATAGCTTCAATTCACCTGATGTAGATATGCAAGAGTCACCTCAGTCATGGCTAATGTTTGACATAATAGTTGAGTATAACAATAATTCACTTGATGTAAAAGTGTAAGTCTGTAAGGAATTGCCTCTGTCATGGTTAATGTTGAACATAACAGTAAAGCATAACGCAGTTCGCTTCAAGTAAAGGTGCAAAGAAATACATCAGGCATTGCTAATGTTGAACATCAATTATAAAATACGTTTTGAGTTCACATGACGTAGAAATGCAATCATGAGTATCATTTTAGTTCGTCTCATGTAAAGATAGAGGAAATTGTCCCAGTAGTGGCTAATATTGGGTGCCAAAAGAAGTATTTGGCTTCAGTTTACTTAATGGAAAGAGACAAGAAATCACCTCAATAACGGATAGTGTTGAAAATCAGAAGAATATGACTTCAATTCTCCTGTTGTGAAAATGGAATTTGTCACCTCAATCGTGGCTAATGTTGAATATAAAACGCAGCATATTGCTCCAATTCTCCTGTTGTAAAGATGCAAGTAATCATTTCAGTCAAGCTAATGTATACATTTTCAAATTGCATCCAGCAGAGCACGCTCTGATCATTAACAAAACCGTTATCCTGTGTTTCATGTCACTGAAACCGTTTTTCTTTAATATATAGTGTGACAAATGACAAAAATCAGTCCGGTTACTTTACTATCACCTTATTGTCTTCTAAAATTTCACCCCAAATACAGTTTTCTTCTCGTCGTTGGCACAGTCTACAGTCTTTCGGGCTAACACAACTCACAATTTTTACTTCTCATAATATTGCCCAGTCCTTTAAGAGCCTTTCTTCATTTCATCTGTCTTTCATGAACTAATTATGACGATGTAATCACTCGCGGCGATCGTTAAACCTTCTTACTACGTCGCAACACGACAGACACGCACCGCTGTCTTGCACTTAATGACACACTCACAGACTTATGTCCATGACTCAATTCTAAAACTCACTCTTCTCTGGCCTCCTTATATACTGGGGATGACGTCACAGGGACCTTTGTCGAGTTCCACACACACCGGAAATTACGCAGCTAGAAGTCTCGCGAACGTTCCCGAAATCCCTCTTGTTTCTGTTGCCTCGGCTGTTTACAGTCATGTACACACAGCAGCCGGGCCTTGAACGTGTTTGCCCGCTCGCCAGCACGGTATGTGCTGTGAAGCAGCTTGGCCCCTCGTCCTTTTGTGTGCGCCGAGCCCTACCTTACAATAGGTACAATATTCAAATACATTCCTTAGATTTGCCATTGTTTTCATTCTTTATTAAATAATATAAGGATTTATTAATTTAACAGTTAATTAAGAAGTAATGTTTCCAAGACTTGCGTTTATTTTCTTTTTGATTTGATTAAAGAGGTATACTTAATTACCCTTAGAATTAGACCCTTGAAGCAGCTTCCTTCCAGGTCCTTGAAAATAATAAAGGGAAAAACAGCCACAAGATAAGATTAAAATATAGTCCGAATATAAAAGATATGAAACTATAAAAGCAGCAGTGCAAGAAATAACGCAGAGTGCATATTGTACTTTCACAGACTTTGATTGTTAGATCAACAACCAAGAAAGGATAGAAACTTTAGCTGACGAATTGTGATTATGTGTTACATTTTGAGTGTTAAATTGCAATAAGGAGGAATCAAACATCAAGAACGATACAAGGTGAATCATTTGCCAGGAAAAGTCAACATCGCTCCTGTGGCGCGGCCGAGATATAAGACAAAGATGTATCTAGCTCTCCGGCTTTCCTGAATGAAGCTACGCCGAGGTCGAGATTTAAGTGAGTTATAAAAGTGTGCCTCAATGCAATTACTAGCCTCTACAAAAACTGTTTAAAGTAAAATTGAAATATGTAGTTCTTTAATGAGTTTGGGCTGGTCATATCGCGCAAATACTCAAACGTTTTCATCTATTTGTGTCATAGAAAAAATTGGTGACAATGATGTTATCGGTAGATGTTGAGTTCATAGAATAACCATATCGTAATTACAGGACCATGCTTGTTAACGAAACCCATATTAGCTACACGAAAATGACTCTCTTCCTTCAAGTCTCACAAGACAGGGGAACATAATGGGAGCGTCATAAAATGAACATCACTTGAGTGAATACTTTAATATCCTGGTCTCACATGAAATCTCCCAGCAGGGTGCCGCACTTTAGCCAGTGTCCGAAGTCAAGTCAGACCAAATGGAGTCTCAACTCCGGAAACTTTTCAAGCTGACTTGCTACTAATAATGAGAAGAGGATGTAGGTAACAAGCCCATGATCCTTTTTCACCGCTCAGTCATGACAGTTATAAAGGTCATACAGGAGCGTTATTTAAACAAGTTTTTCTGAGAAACGCCTGCTGCTTGCATTTCAGGAAATGTTAATTTTTTGGAACCGAAAGTAACCAAGTATAGAATAATGCACTGCAATGGATACGAAACATTTAATGTTATTTTGATAGCAACTATAACTTTAAATTCATCTGTATCTCTAGAGAGTATTTAGTAGAGGAAACACCCAGGATATTTAGATAAAAGTAAGGACCGGTTCTTAAGACAGTAAAAGCTGCTATTCTTTACCGTCTTGAAGCATTTGCTTATTTATTTAATTTCTAATATCTTAGGTGATGAATCTAAACAAAATGTTCTGTTGCCACAATGATGCAAAACAGATAGACTAAGGCTAAGCGATGAACATAAAATTGTACGCATGGAGATAAATGCAATCTGGTCTTATATTTAAGATACTAATGGCGCATAAATAAAGACAATACTCAGATATATTGAATTACAAATAAGGTACACCTCTCAGGGAAAGGCCAGTTGAGGTGAGGACACGTGGGAAGTTTTAATCACTTCAGAAGATCAGAAATGTACTTACAGTTAAATTTCACTTGCATTTGTTTTGTTCAAATCAATGACGTGGTACTGGATTATCTTTTATATTATGGGAAATAGTTTTCAAGTATGAAGAGTATGTTCTATAACAATATAAAGTCTATTGGTTATTATGATTAAAAAGTTTGTAATAAGTTTAAAATAAACATAAAGTTATATTTAAAAAAATAATACATTTTATTGCAAAGAAGCGTCCGCGATCCTGCCTCCGAAATCCCGTGTTCTTATCAGGTTCTCTCTCCGGACATCTTTAAATATTTCCAAGCGGTTTAATCCCTTGGAGCACTGTAACTTGTGAAGATTACTACACTATCAGCTGTAGTGGATTCCTGGCCCTGGGTAAACTGCAGTTCCTCCCCCGATATCTCGTGTTCTTCTCAGGTGCTCTCTCCAGGCATCTCCGTCTTTCAGTACTTTCAAGCGATTTAATTCCTTTGTACAGTGTAACTTGTGTCGATTTCTAAACTACGACCTGTTGTGGGTGTCTTGGCCCTGGATGAACAGCGGTCCGCGATCCTTCCCCCGGGGTCTTCTGTTCCTCTCAGATCCTCTCCCCGGGCATCTACGTCATCCAATGTATATAATTAAATCAATTTCCAAGGTGCGTATAGAAAAGTGGCTTAGCGAAATCTATGACGTCATAATCGTACCACAGTTTTCCACAAATTTAGTTCAGTCATTGTTTCTTCATCTTGTTGATCCTGATCAGGACATTAGGACAACGTCATGATATTGCTGTATTGTCATCGGCACTTGACACCTGTGCAAATTTCCAAGTCAGTCAGAGGACTCTAAGATGGTAAAAATTATATCGAAAAATTCGGTCACATTGATAGATACAAGTGAAGCTGATAAAGGCGTATTAATATTTCTAGAATTGTCAACTTTTCGGGGAGTCCACATATTGTGACTTCGTCCAATTTTCAAACAATGCCTTCAAACAGTTTTCACTGTTAATTAATGAGCAAGTTCAACTTTCAGTGACACTTCGCTTATCCCATACTAAAAGTTCCTTAATATGAACTTTTCCACTTCTCACTGTCACTTTACTTTGTTTTCGCATTCATTTCACCTTCCGCGACATAGCAATGTAATAAAATAAACCCAACGTAGCCTCTTCTTCCGGATGGTTCACTCTCTTGGGAATCGAACATAATACGTCTCGAATCTCTTGCGGTAGCACGTCACCACAATCATCAGAAGCTCTCGGAGAACAGCGCATTTCATCGCACCAGAAACGCACTGACCTATTGTAACACCCGGTATTTTCCGGATCGTCACAGCATTCTTATCACCAACTATTTAACGATTTCAACCAATATGTATGGGCTCTATATGTGCCTATGTTACAAATACTCTTCATACATTCTATCTCTAATTTTTCACATTTTTGACACCTGAAATGTTTACTCAAAATCTCTCCACGAGACTTATAAACATTTATAATCGAAGTATTTGGCAAGTTAATAACACTTGCCTTTTTGAATTTTTTGACATTTGTTAGAGCTCACAAGAAAATTGTCTATTCCAACCAATCGTTTGAAAGAATTTTGGTCATTAAACAGTAATTTTAAGATTAATATATTCTAAATAATTGTCATTAGACATAAAAGTGCACTTAAATACACTAAATTTCGTTAATATTTAGTATTGTTTCTGAGAAAACAGGCACACTAACAGACACTTTTTAGGGATAACCAGGGTGAATTGTGGCATTTGATTTTAATTTAATGACTTTTAGTTATTATGTGTTCACAAAAGAATTGGATACCCGGAAATAGCGGCTTCAAAATATCAAAAGCAATAAAATTTAGAATTGATCATTTTCGCCAAACCTTTGTTTAGTCCACTCTTAATAATAAAGCCTGAACTCCATATACGCAGAGGTTCATGAGTGGTTTCGGGGATATAAATGCACAAAGTCAAACTCATAGACGCCTCAGAAGAAGGCGCATCTAATACTGAAGGGAACATTTAGGAACAAACAGCTAATAAGGAGTATACAGGGAGTTTATGCAAATGCTTCAATTGAGGGGAATGAAGCGTAACACAGTTAACATGATTAGTTACACTTTGAGCAGCTAAATATTTAAACATTTACGCACCAACGGGTTCGCTCTTGGTGTTTTGATTATAGCTGTTGTTCAGTATACTAATGATCTTCTCTACCTTCTAAGTTACTACATCATTGTGAACTAGGTGTATATACACAGGCTGGAAGGGAAGTCATTACATTCCTTCTAATAGGTGCTTCATAGAAGCATTACAAACAAAAAAGTCTAATGGCATTTTGTTCGCTGATCAGCTGATTTCGAAAAAATAAATTGTTTTGATCCAACTTGGATGCGTAATTCCTCAAGAATGTACGAAGATAACAGTTTGTTACTTGTAAGATATATATTCCAGCGTAACTAATTGTTAAGTTAAATCCACAGTTCAAAACTGCAAAATAGCTAGTACTCACAAAGCAACAATTTTGAAAGCTCTTGCAATGTAGACATTCATTTTATACCTTCAAAATTACAGAGAAGCCACGACATTTAGTTTCCCTAATATCATTCATATCATGGTACTTCTGGCATTACCAGGAGTTCGTCGGGCCGAATATCTGAGCACCTATCGAAAGGTAATTGGTCGAATTGGGTTGGACTCGGCAGAGCAGTGATTTCTGAAACTCTAGGGAGATTGAGTACGCCTTATCATTGCCCACGTTGAGCTGTGACACGCTTTAATATCATCCGCTATCATCTTGGAGAACACTGAGTGTTAAATCCTTGTTGACCCAACCGATGCTTTTATATAGTCTTCCCTTATGGAATTGACGCGCCTAAGTGATGTATCCACTCAGTGGCTGTGATGAAGGGGATTTTAGACTTGAGGTTTTGTCCTTTTGGAAAACCCCCACAGAGAGTAAAGTCACTTGTCGCATTTCCCTGCTAAAAGCAGGGGAGCTTGGGCTTCGGGTGGAGTTTGGCATAAGTTCAGTTATATCAATAAACCGTGTGAGCTGTTGAGTGCATGAAGAAATCAAAGAGTGAAAAACACTGAAGATATGCATACTGGTTTTCTGACGCGGCTTCACCAGGATCCTCCACAAAGACGCATATCTACTCCACAGATGATCTAAAGGACAAGAAAAGAACTGGCGTGTTTGCACCAAAGACATGCAGACTCGCTGAAAAGTCCACGGAGAGATAGCCGAATAAGTCGACGCGTAAACGGTCCAATTACACAGATCCTTTGGTGGAAGGACTGTCACTTATTTTCTTATCCTTTGCATCACCTGCGGAGAAGAGTTTATATTCCCATCTCAAGAGTGTTTCTTTCGTAGGAGGAGCCCGTTCTACCATCTCCTCGATAGCCTTCCCGCTTTCATTTCTTCCGTACACCTAAATTTCACGAAGACACGTTTTTCAATATTGTATCTAGAAGCATCAGTAAGTTTTTATTTTATACGTTCTGAAAGAGAAACAACGACATACATTAAGGTAAGGGTAGTTTATGGCCAATCTGTTTAGTGTACTTATATGCAGAATATACTTTAAGTGCTTGCAAAAACCAAAGCGATTGAAATTACAGGACAATAGATGAAAAAAGGAATTTCATGAGTTGCATCCACATATCTTCTGACTTTCTCTACCACCTGTTATATATCTTTATCCAGCTATACAAACTATCCTTCCCAAAATGTATTTTCCTCTCCATTCCATGTTAATTGAGATAAGCCTTAATAGAAGTAGCTATATTATAAACATTGCTGTAGGTACAAGAGAAATATAGGAAACCCAATATATAGCGAGAAACAACTACCTAAATAGTAACATCGCCTGCAAAAATAACGAGCTCTGAGAACACCTAACCCAATAATAGAATATCTAACAAATGGCTGATGACACAATAACCTTATACGAAATAAATTGTGTATTTTAATGAAATGCTCAGTGTTTGTAAGTATTTGACTATCTCTTGCTTTACCAGCTATACAAACTTATAGAAATATAACGCAATATGAAGAGGGCTACGCGCTTTTCCCAGAAAATACGAGATTTACATTTTGTTTGATACGCAAATATTTTACATGTGTGACATTTTAAATAAAGTATTACATCAATAATTTGCACACTTACGGGTGTTTAGTTATAAACTACCACCCGAAGTTCCAGCACAATCTGTTTTATAGTTTTGAGGGAATTAATTATTCAAATTATTCACACACCGAAAATACCTTAACATTCAAATTATTGCATGCATAACAGAAACTAAAATATCAGAAGGGTTTTATTACTTTATAAACACAAATAGTCCAACAAACACCATCTAACCCTGGAAGGAAAAAAAAATTACTTTTAAAGTAATTAAATTGTTTGCTTTGATGAACATTGACAATACCTTAAACTTGTTTGTGCATTTAGTCTTTTCAAGCTAAAAATATGTTCAGATTTTGAAACCAAAGATTGGAGTTGAAGTCACATAAATGGAGCGCATGCTAGAACAATTCTAGGAGCGTAGCACAAAATTTAATGCGCATGGAGCACACAGCGTGTCAAAAATGTAAAGTCAAGAACAA
The DNA here is from genome assembly GCA_030765045.1 of Tenodera sinensis. Taxonomy (NCBI): domain Eukaryota; kingdom Metazoa; phylum Arthropoda; class Insecta; order Mantodea; family Mantidae; genus Tenodera; species Tenodera sinensis. Next base: position 97,194,065 of record CM060964.1, on the reverse strand, counting down.
CCAATTTTTCTACACGCATGCATCATGATCATGAGTCACATTACCTGTTTGTCACACCTTGCCTCTTTTGTCTAGTAGTCTCTCTGCATAGATTCATGGCTTTTACCTTGCGACGATGTAATGCTTAACCACTCCTTTCCTCAAAATTTGGTTGTTTTTGAGCGCTATTTGGCCCATACTTTGTTCAAATGCTGTCGAAAATTTAAGCAGAAAAGAGGCTTTAAATGTAGCACAAATGGCATTTAAACCCTACGTTAGACCTTCAAAACTGCCGGAATCTAAAAGAATTCACTGGCAACCGAGGAATGAAGTTTTGGGAAACATTTATATGCGTAAACCTAAAATTCATCAATTTGATAATCTGCAGGTCATTTTTCAGTATTGGGGTCCTTTAAGGCCTTTTTGAGGAAATAAAAGCTGCCATCAAGTTTTTAACGTGAAGGGTAGTCTTGTATGGAGCATTTTCCTGAAAACCTCAGTTTGAAATCCTTGGAAGATGTTGCACATAAGCACGAAGTTTGGTATTTATACGGTTTGTTTTTTAGTTATGCCGTTCCAAGGCTTTTTTGTTTTTCCAAAAATGATTTTTTATTCAGGGGCTTCAAAACATTTATATTGAAATCCCGTAAAAGCATTTTTTGTGAAATGCAATATTTCCCTACTTATACTACATTGTGGCCATATAAATGTAATTTATACAGTTCTCTAACATGCACAAATCTTTGAAGAAAACGTGGGAATTTAAGCGATCTGAATTACAAAAGTTGTTCATCAACAATGACTATAACTAGTGTGTCTTGAAGCTCATATAGTGTTACTTATCTTCAGCGTGCCATGATGACATTAAATGTTATACATTTCTGTTCATAAACGTAGACCGTGTGATCTAACACTTGTTCTTTATATAGGTTTTAATCTGCACATATTTCATTACAATGCTGAAGGGGATCCCCATTCCAGTCTCACGTTAGCATACTGGCGAAATACGATGCATAATATCTAGGCTTGTAGGCTGTGGCCCTTTGGATTAATGGCCCGTAACTCGATTGTGACACCTCGGCGCACAACAAAGGACGGTCGGGATCAAGTAACCTCACACCACATACACGGCGTGTATCATAGACGCTCACGGCCAGACTGCATCGATGACTGTTTGTGAGCACGTGACAATCATAGCGGCAGAACTACAGAGGCTATTCGAGATTATTCGCGTCCGGCGTATTTGTAAAAGTTCCAGAAAAGGTGATGTTCGAGAAAGGTGCGTGTATATAAGGAGATGAGGTGACTGCAGGAGAAATATTAGTTACAAATATGTGGCAGCTTTGAGTTTGTGTGTGTGTGTGTGTGAGTGAGTGTGTGTGCGTGTGTGTGTGTGTGCGCGCGCGCGCGTGTGTCAGCTGCGTGGGTCCTGAGAGATACGTGAAGTAGCTTTAGTAGTGCCGAATGATTGTATCATCAGCCAGCTGTTTGAGAGACAAAGAAAGTGAAGAACGACATAATTATTTACGATCTATTTTGATTTGTGCCATCAAAATTCTAATATGAATTTATAAAAGTAATCAAGATAATTCAATCTCAATCTTCGACCTGAATTAGGCTATGAACTCAGGCACAACAAAGAAACCTCTAGTAAAGATAGAATCAGACTGAAAAATTCAGTGCCATAACCTGGGTCTGAATTACAGGTCTTCCGGTTTCCCTGCTGTAGCTCTAACCCGCAATGCTACCATGGTAACATGCCGGCATGATCTAAATTCTTCAACTGCGTCGCATTTCTTTCTCGGTAAACCATACAAGGGAGATTTCAAATTAATTTGAGATCGCATACTCCAATGCCGACTCACAATGTTGTAAGGATAACACTAAACATTGTTGGAATGCAATGTTCCTGAAAACAAATGAAGTGTATTTCTATTTGAGGCTGCTTTCTAATGCTTGCGAGTTGGTTGCCTGTAGCTTGTTCAATTTGCTGTAATAGTTTGGTGTTTATTCATCAGTTGAATATTTTATGCCCACCCAGAAATAAACTTGACTAGAGAGCATTGATTTTGCATCGTCTTTAATGCCTAAGCAATGTGAAGGTCGACTTAGGAATGGATTTTACGAAGTTGCTCCTATCGAAGGTAACACTTTATAATTGGTACAGTGAATTCTAATGATATAGTTTGCCCTTAGAGAGGAATCTCCTTAAGGATGCCCAAGAACTGATGTTACTTACGAAAATACTGCCACTGTACGAGCAATGCTTGAAGATCAAAGGACATCTCATGAATTTGTTCGGTCGATACTGGGAATTGGTATAAGTCAAATCCAAAACAGTTTACATCAACAATTGAGTGAGAAAACTTCGTTCCATATAAACTGGCTCCCTATCAAGAAGCCAAAGCTTTGATTGGTGGAGAAGAACTGAAGATTTTCCAAGGTGGCACTTCAAACTTCGTTTGGAATATCGTTACTTCTAATGAATTTTTAATTCATTGTTATGATCCAGTCGGCTCAATGGGTAATTCCAACACAACTTAACCCTATAAAGGTCCGACAAAGAAGATGGTTGCTTATTTTTTTCTATCTAAAACGGGCCATTTTGCTACTACGCCATTTGAAGATATAGGTGCCATTACTGCAAATTGGTGCACAAATGTCTGTTTGCGACACATTTTTGCAAAAAATTGTGAAAAAACAAAAGTAAAAGTAGTTTCACCTCATGATAACCCATCATCGCACACAGAAACACTAACAACTGGGTAGAGTATGCCCTATAGGTCAGCATTATGGAATCTTCAACATACAGCCCTGACCTAGTACCTAGTGATTTCTTCTTCCGAAGAGAAAATATGTGAATGGATCTTTTCGTTGTCAGATTAAGCAGTAGATTACAAAAAATATGGGTTCTGAAGTGCCTTAGGAAGAGTGACATCAATGCTTTAAGGACTGGATTCATCGCATGTAGAAATGTACTGGTGATGTATTTATGAAAAACCACATAAACATTTAAATATTTTAAAACTAGTCCTTTTTTTGATTTTATAAACATCTTCCGTGTCGCCTTCGTACTTAAGTCATAGTTTAAATAACTAACAAGTCAATCAATGGAAATTAATTGTTTCTTCACACCAGTTGTATGTAGGACAAAGCTCAGCCAGATTCAAATCCTGGTTATGGCGTTTAATTTTTAGTCTGATTCCACCTTTGCAACCTTGCCCAATAAACGGCGATCTAAACGGCCAAATCACGTGTAGTACACGAACCTCTTCAAATGTGAGTTGGTTCAGAAATGGAGCTTTGACCGTTCTAGAAATTGTTAGATATGTATCTCAGTTAACTGTCAAGAGAAGCGTGAATTAACAGATTAACAGGACGAACCCAAATGAATTAAACATAAGATGCAGGTAAAAAAGACAAACCCACGTGGATAAAAATGTAAGTGTCAAATAACATGCAATAAAGGTAAGCAAGTTTCAGCACACCAGATTTAGCAATAAATCTGTCAGTTCTAAGTCTGTAAAAATGGAAAGGAACTTTCGAAGTCCCAAAAATATTATATCTTAAAGTGCCCCACCAACCTTCTCCCCTACCACGTAGTTTACGTCAACGTGACATTAACTTATCTCCGTAATTTGCATTTGGCCTTACCGATGATCACATCTTATTCCGGAATCTATAAACTCCGACTAGACAGTAGCCTCTGGGGCTTGCAATCGGAAGTTTCCTTGTTCAAAATCCGAGGTGACCGTCCAGTTCTCGCCGCTGGCGAATAATGGGATGGATTCCTACGTACCACATAATTTACTGCCGCGCATTCGCTTCTTCATTTGTAGCAGGGTTAGGTGTATTGGACGTTGCTGTGCGCCCTATAAATGGAGGTATGCTTTTGGAAATAAATACCAACGTACTTTTCTATGTACTTCTACCAGAAGACTATACAGTTCTCCAGCTTGTCTTTTCTCCTATGGAAACCAAGTCTAATTCCCTGGTGTTTGGTGTTCTGCAACAAATTGCCTGGTCCGATCTTCCTCACTGAGGTTTTCTTTTTTCAGTTTTGTTCATTCCTTATAACTGGCAAATGATGAGCAAGCACTCTAAACTTACGCCTGAATGTTTCCTTCCCTAATTCCCTTTCCCACTTCTCATTTAACTTCATGTACCTATATCATCACTGTTTACCAACTGTAGTGTCATATGCAGTAAACACGAGCACTACACACTACTGGAAAAAAATGTGCTTTATATCACATCATTTCTGGTGTTCTTGAATGATCATTGAATGTTTTATAATGCAGATTACAATGCTAGTCTGTAAAGGCTTAACAATTTTTCAGGAGTCTGATTTAACAAAAATAAATTGAAATGATACAATTTGACCCGAAACAAAGATCAGTCACTTTAATGTTATTGTGACGCCGGCCGCGTATCAAAAGCGCTCAAGGTCAGGCTGCCTCGCGCGCCCGTTTGTGAACACGTGACCAGGAGTGCGGCATGTTAAAGGGTTTTCGAGATAATTTGCCAAGTGTTCGATGGCCAGCGTACTTGTAGAAGTTCCAGAAAAGGTGAAGTTCGAGAAAGGTCCGTGCTACGTCATACTCTATATAAGTCATACTCTACATGAGTCGTCTCAGCAGTCAGTTTTTAGAGAGTATATGTGTCAGTTGCGTGTGTACTATTGCCGTGAAAGAAGCGTCGCGTTATGAAGGAACATAGCGAAGCAGTTAATGAGTGTTGAGTGTTCGTTTCGTCAGAGTTAGATTTTGTGAGACAGAGAGAACTGAAAAACAGAAAATTGTGTTACGAGAAGAAAACAGTTGTGAGTTGTAATATCACGAAGGACTGCAGACTGTGTTAATCTCAGTAAAAGAGAACGGTATATTTGTGCAAAAGTTTTTGGAGCAGAATAAAGTTATAGAAAAGTAACTGAACTCGTCTTTGTTACATTATTAAGGTTGTATATCTAATATGTAAAGTTTTAGGCTCATATATGCTTTGCTTTTATTTTCTTAATCTTCCAAAGCCTGGGTATTTCATTTTTCGTATGTTATGATGGTTGCTAATTTCTGCTTGAGCTTTTAAACGGATATGTGATCCAAATGTGACGACTGCTACCGTTGTGAACAAGGCAGCAATACTCTTCTCTTTAGAAAATGTTGAGTATATATTGCAAATTATTGTAAGAAAAAGGACCCACTAGCCTATGTACAAAAAATAGGCAAAGTTAAGGGACCCCGGAACCGAAAAATGGCCGAAAAATTGTTAAATTGATGGTTTTTAGGTTTGTGCATATAAATATTCCCCAAACCTTTAGTCAGGGGTTGGCAGTAAAATTTCTTAGGTTCCACAAGTTTTAAAGGTCTAGTACAGGCTTTAAATGACATGTGCGCTATATTTAAGCGCCCCTTTACTGCTTAAATTTTCTGGAGTATTTTAACAAAATATGGGACATAAAGTCTCAAAGGTAACCAAATTCACCGTAAAGAAGGGGTGAGAGAATGAATCTGAGGAGAGAGACTACTAGACAAAAGAGGGAGGGTGTGACATAATGTATTATGCAGCAGGGCAGTTTTAGGTCACACAGGTAATCTGATTCATGATTATGATGCATGTGTGTAAAAAAGTTGGTTTTTCTCGACTTTACATTTTTAACACACTATCTGCTCCATGCGCATTAAATTTTGTGCTATGTTCCTAGAATTTTTCCAGAATGTGCTCAACTTGTGTGACTTCAACTTCAGTCTTTGATTTCAAAATCTGAAAATTTGTTTAGCTTTAAAAAATTAAATGCAGAATAACGTTTTAAAAATACTTTCAACGTACATAAAAACAAAGAAATTATTTTGAAAGTATTTATTTTTAATTCCTAACAGAGTTCGATGGATTTTGTTGGAGAATTAGAGTTTATAAAGTAATGAATCTGATGAAATATTTTATTTTTTGATGCGTATGGAGTATTTCGTATTGTGAATAAGTTTAATAATTAATTCCCTCAAAACTATAAAACCTTAAATAAGACACGAGTTAATAAGTAAAAAAAAGCTAAATCAGAAAAAAACCTATTGAAAAAATCTTATTATTAAACCCAATTGAGTAAAAGTTCAGAAGTTGTTAAATGAAATTCTTCCTCGACTGTTATGGCATTATTATTGGATTGAATATCATTATTGTCTATAAGATTTATTAAATTAATTTCATCTTGTTCAAATTGTGCAGGAGCATTATGTAGTGTAATCACCCTTAACTGTACAAAGCACTGGTTTCATACCTATAAAATATAGAAAATTCAAAATTCAGTTCCAGGGTCCCTTAAAAACTGATATAGATACAGAAATACAAAACGTTTTGGCTCAATGAGTCGGATAAACTCGTGTGTTGGCGTGAAATAGCCAGTGAGTAAATTCATGTAATGCTGAAATACAGAAAATATTATAAATATTCAGCTTTTTCTCTCTTGTGCTGAATTATTTTGTGTTCAGAATGAAAATGCCACTGCAAAATATTTCCTTCAACAGTGACATACAAACGGGATGTTTGCCGTCATCTGCCCATTGTTTTGTACAATTACTGAACACATCATGATTGAACGACGTTGTAAATATTAGTTAACAGCCGAGTGACTGTATTCTATTCTCTTATGGAAAGCAGACTGGAAAAATACACGTACAGGTCTGCTATTATCGCCATATATACCTACATGACTGTTATTGATATCTTCCGCTTGTATATACATACAAGCAAACAATGTAATGAAGCTCAGAACCACAGGAGCAGCTATGACCACAGGATTTATTTCAATGCCTTCATACAAGACTGAGCTCCGGAAAATGATTTGCTATAAAAGCCATTATAGTAAAGGCCGCACCCTTCTCTCGATTCGCTTGCTTGCATAAGACAATAAGATTTAAGTGTGCTACCTTATACAGGCCATCACAGCGGAAGTGAGGTATGTCCACGTATTTAAAATACAAACATACATACATACAAAGAGAATAACAGTGTTCACACGCTTTATATTCAACTCTGTTTAGCATAAATGTGGGCAATCACTACCACTTTTTCTGTGTTTTATGAACTGTTAGGTTAGACAACCCAGACTGAGTAGGATGTCTCAGACGGTAACGTCTGTGGCCCGCATTTAGGAGGTCACGGGTTCGATCCCCGTGACTTACATTCCTGACCGATGGGTTTTATCGGAGGTTTCCCCGATTCACCAGGCAAATGAATTCTGAATTTTCTGTCCCACCATTTCGTTTCATCATTTCATTTCACCCTTCATCCTGCTAGGTTTCTTTCAGGGTTGTAAGGGCTGGCGAGCGTTGCGACAGCAGCACGGCAGGGGGAACGAATCCGCTCTGAAAATCTCGGATTAGACGGCGAGCCTACTGGTTTCCGTGCTCCCCATGGGATGGTACAAGTCCGAGGGGGGAAGGGAGCCGGTTTATGAGCCCCGCGCCCCCTTGGGATTACTAACCGGGCTGGACCAGCCTCCGCCGGGGTGCTTCTAACAGGGGAAATGTAGGTACCCTGAGCTCTGCTCTGTCGTGGCAACGTTCCAGTCACCTTTAGGATCCATTCCTCTCATCCATCCTCCACGGGGGTGCCCAGCAAGATCGACTTTCAGGCGAGGGGCTTAGCCCGCCTCCACAAGTTATAATAAGAGTCACAGACGACCCAGACGACGCGCAATATGACCTACATACATTTATTATGGCTACCATCCCAGGAGCAAGGGATGAGTAAAGGAGCCGCTTGAGACGACAGACCACACAGAAGCGCGGAAGTCCCTGACAGTACCAGGCTCGAACACCTGTCGCACCGCTGGAGGTGCCTAGAGAGGACGATGAACGAGCCGTCGATCAAGCAGTCCTATAAAGCCTAGGGGATCACTTTCCTCTGGGTATGACGTATGTAACGAAGAGGAGGGACAGGAAATTCCAAGGATGTGGAAATCCTTCCCAGCATTCGGCTGGCAACCCGGGGAAACCTCCGAAAAGAACCCGTGGGTCAGGAAGGTCACGGGGATGGAACCCATGGCCTCCCTAATGCGGGCCACAGACGGTACCACCTGAGCCATCCCGCTCGGTTTTCTGTGTGTAAGCATCCAGGCCATCTGTCCGACACCGCCATACGCTATGAAACCTAGAAACACACCAGAAAGACGAGAAGGAAATGAATTGAAAGAGAAATGATGGAATGAAAATCGCTATGGATGACATTCCATTCCAGGATTCACTTATCGACCAGGGAAAATCACGAAAGTCCTAAGGTAAGTGTGAGCGGTCGATGTCCCAGAACGCCCCAAATGCGAGCCTAACATGTTTACGTGGTGAAAAATGGACTTACTGGCATATAATTATATTCTCTCCAGAAAATATCTCCTGAGTTATATTCACGTGGCTTTCTCCACCAATTGTCATTTATTGCTATATATGTAGCTTTAACAAACTACTACAAAGGCTTATTTTTACTCTACTTCATACTAATCGCGATAAAAATTTACATATTTCGAAGTCGAAGCTATATCACATGTTTAAATGCGGGTTGCTATATGTTGGCCGTGAACTTCCAAAAAATAAATATATAATGCAACACTATAAAAATTCAAACCAATAACAAAGGATACTTCCAATATGGCTTACGTTACAAAATAAAAATGTTATTTTAAACTAAATCTCTGTTTCAAATTATTTAAAATTTTGGTCTAGCAACCTTATCTACCTATTCTGATTTACCAGTTACACAAAATTCCTTCAGAATGAAGAGAAATTCGCAGGCTATTGCCAGAAACTTGTATATATATATATATAATTTTTGTAAGTATCTTAAAGATATAGCACTTAGCCAAATCGAACTAGTCTTTTTGAGGAAATAAAAGGCTCCTATGTAAAGCTTAATCTGGGATGGGGGCGTTTTCTTAAAAATGTTGCTGTTGCATCTTTGAAAGACATGGCATAAAATACCAAAATTTTGGTGTATTTGACTTTCATTTTTGGGTTATACTCTTTTCAGCCACAAACATACACATATGTATGGTCATATTTCTAAAATATTTGCTCCTTTATTCAGGGGTGCATAAAACAAATATATTCGGGGAAATGTTGACATAGAATTATTTTGTGGAATACTTCCCCTAACTATTAGGTACAAAGTGGAAAAAGCAAAAACAAATGCAATACGCATTACTCCAAGCAACTAAAATAACTTAAAACTGAGGACATTTTCCAAAACATGATCGTTTTAGTCACATGTGTAACCAAAGTACCATTGGTACAAAGAAGCACAACTGAAATTAAATTTTAATTTAATCACGATCAGAGTAATTAATGTTCCTTGGGAATACTGTTACTTTAATACTTACAGGTTGGTCAATAAATCCTTTAATTACGTCCGATGGTATCTACAATCAGTACCCGAACATATTTCACCAATTCCAAGATAAGAAAGAATACACCTTTGAATTAATCTTCATAGAGTTTTAATACCAACTTTCGTTCTTAATTTCAGGCCATTTTCAGTTCTAAATTTACTTTAATCATTAAGAAAATCTTGTCACTTGAACTATGAACTATACATTTTTTATGTACAGATGTTAGGGCTATAAGTGCAGATAATTTAATAATTGGTACCTTAATATGTACCCACTTCAGTGTGATAGTTGTTTCTCCAAAAACGCATCACATAATTCACTACCTGACTTTTTTCTGCACGGTTGTAACTGCGCCACAAAATAATCAACGCCTGTCAGTATAGACCAGTCGGTCTGCCCTCATTTATGGGAACATTAAAAAATTATCTAATTGGTTTACTTTGCGTAGATTTATAGCTTATTGATATTTTATTAGCTTATATACAGCTTATTGGTATTTGTTGTTTTGAAATTTATATGGTATATTTATTATATACGTAAATATGTGGTAAATAATTATAATTCAGATAATTTGGTCATAACATTCCCTGAATAAAGGAGAAGAGTCAGTCAGCTTGTCTGTCAAAAACATTGACCCATAGAATCTTGATGAGAGAAATTTGTTCTAGACAGCAGTCACTAAAAGTTAACTACAGCAGGTATGTAATAGTCCACTGTATATCTGTATAGACTAGCTCAGGAGTTGACAACCTACACGTATTTACCTACACGGACGAAGAATGATTCATCTACTGACCTTCAATCACTAGCTGAGTTCAAATAGTACGAGAAATATTCTAACATGGGAATAATCAGCAATTACTCGTGCTGAAAATTAGATATTTTAAGTGTGATGCTTTATTATATCTTTTTAATTTATCTACTGCTTTGGATCCAAAGGCAGACATATTGGGTGTCCCACCTCCCAAAAAAAAAAAAAAAAAAAAAAAAAAAAAAAAAAAAAAAAAACACGACAACGCCTAGTATGTTGTGTAGGATGGTAAGTTCATCGGATTTCAAATACGAACCCCTGCCTGGAATGCACGGTTTGAACGCTGGGGAGCGTCGAAGTTTAAGAACTAACGGCTGTGACAATTTTTTAACACTCGATTTGGTATCTTAACACAGAGGGTATGCAACCCTTAAGCCACCTGCGTACTGGAATGGACGACCTGAACATAACATTCCTGCGCATGCCATAAATTCCCCCCAAAGTGTCCTTGGTTGCCATCCTACTGCGTTACTTTTGTAGTTTCCAGTACAGTAACGTTTTAACAGCAAAATGTGAACGGACAACCATCTCACACTTCGATGCGCTACAGCGTCCAAACCGTTCATTTTCGGACAGGGTTACCTATTTGAAAGCAAGTCAGTTTGCCATCTCACACTACATACTAAGCGTTGTCAATGGTTTTTGTGTGTTTTTTTTTTTTTTGAGTGGGGCACCCTGCACATATGTGTGTATGTATACACATACGCACATGCTTTTGTGACATTTGCTGCTATAAAGTGAAAACAAATCTCTCAAACCAATCCCACTCCAAGGTAAGTGCTAAGAAGTGTATTAATCCAGCAGTGATCATGATTAGGCGCATCAAAAGTAAATCGTACATCAACAGTTCATTGTCATTACACAAATCATTTATCTTAGAGTGCAACAATAAACATATATATGTTATTCTGGGCGCCATGTGCAATTGCCAAGTTATCAGTAAACAGGCTAGTCAGTAAATAATTATGTATTAATAATACGATCCAAAGGATCATTAACAAAAATGATCAATAGAATGGGTCCAAGAGCAGAGCCTTGTGGGACACCACGCAAAATCATCTTCAAATGACAAAAAATATCGTGATATTAGTCTGATGTCTTTCTTAGAGACAACATTCGTAAAACTTAGTGGTATTATCATTAAAACCATAAAATTGTATTCCTTCTCAAGAAGAACGCAATGAGACGTGGTATCTAATGCCTTAGTAAAGTCATGAAAACATCCAGGAAGTTGTATCTGTTTAATTTTCTAAACCGATCAGGGGTTATTTCAATAATTTCAATGGTACTAGGTGATGAAATAAACAGGTGTGCCCAAAGTAGCTCGAAATTTGTTTAATTAAATACGGTTCAAATGTCTTCGATGCCATAGGAATGGTGTTATTAGCCGTCTGCACGTATGGATATGTTAAGAGCCGGCTGAGGCAGACAAGTTATTTAACCCTGAATCCAGATACCGCAAAACTGAGCCCTAGGCTCGAGGACTTGTCACTAATCTGTGTAATTGTCCTTATCTTATAGCAAGAAAATGTAAAAAGGCTTATACAGCGCTCATTGTGTATTGACGCTCATATCGCACCACATCTTTATTCAGTATAGAATGTTTTTAACAGACTTGATGGTTTTGTCAATAAAATATTTATTTGAACTTTTTAAGAAAAGTATGATCGGGATCATTACAATTCCTAATCCAGCCATACGTGACTTGTTTGAAATCAATCAATCATGTGCAGAACAATTTCAAGTTTCATCTAATGATAGCCTTCATTCGGGAAAAAATTACCAAATCTCAGTATCACCTCCTATGCTTTTCTGATGCTGTGATCAGGTTAGGGAATCTAGGTTCGCTGTCCTACAGGTGCGCAATTTGACGAAACAGAGCCGCTTGGTTTCAATGTGAAAAATGGCTGATTCTAGCTTCGGTGAAGCATCTACTGCTAAAATAGGTGAAATAATTAAAAGAGGGAAACCTCAGAACACAGAATACAACAAGAACTATGCTTGGAATCAGTTTGATAAATTTTGTATTGAACAAAATTATAAATTAACATAAGATACTCCAACTACTGACATGCCAACATCTTAAAGGATTGGAATATCAATATGATAATCTTGTAGGCCGTGCCAATGGACGCTGATCCATGTATGCCTACTTCATATTTCTTTAAGAGGTTAGTAATTGCGTCATTTAATAACGCATCATAGGATATATCAACGTTTAATTCGTGAAAAAGCCTTAACCCTAGCAAGGACAAGCCTTATTCCAGAACTTATCCTACCAACGGGGGGTGGTACTTTGTATTTGAGCAATTTTGAAAACAAATTTATTTTAGAATTGGGTATTATATCTTGTTATGCTTATAAAGGTAATATTTAACTTTGTTTGGCTATTCTTTTTCGACTTTTTTTTACATGAATCACAGTACTTTATGACAACTTTCTCAAAAAGATCAACAATGAAAACTTCGCAACAATTACGTAATTCTGTGGTAGAAACAGCGATTGACAATAACTGTTGACTGCATGCCTTTAATCAAAAACTTAAAGGACAGAATGTAAAGAAATTATAGAAGTTAGGCGTAAAGTACCTACACTCATACACACTTTGGTAACGCTAGGGTCAATAAATGCAATTCATGATAGTCAAATTCTCTAAATAAATTTTCTCGTCACTTCGTGACTCAAGAACTTCTCCATAATTTGACAATTATTGGTGGCATTACTTATGATAAGTGACTGAACCATTAAACGCCTTCCTTTCCCTAATAAAGCAGCGCACGTTACTTGAATCACTTTCACAGTAAGGTAGCAGTAGTTAAAGGGTGGCTGGCCAAGTTATGTAGCTATTTGAAGGGGGGAATTTGCGTTTCCATGGGATCACAAAGCGAGGCGAGTGAAGTGGACAGGTCGAGACATATGCTCTCTATTCCGCGACGCAATTAACTGCTATAAATCGAGCACCCGTAGCGGGGGTCTTTTGTTAAAGGACAGAGAACTTTCTGAACTCTGCCGTTCTGCTCAGTAAAGCATGCAAATGCCCCGAATCGTGTTTACCAGCATTTCCATAAGGATATCAAGTTTGAAACCATTACGTATCTGTATTGAAACAACCATTTATGCCCTTGATTACCCATTTCCTTCAGCTCAGTTACTGCTTTTAGTGGATAATAAGCTAGACTAGTTCAACATGCACAAGCGTGCTTAAAACCCAGGTTAACCTTGACTATGTAACTTGTTTATGCCTCAACATGAAGTAGCTGCATTTTGGTCCCGTATTTTTAATTCAGTAACATTTTTCCCTATGCAGGAAAGCAAAAGTAAAAAAAGAAAAATATATTTTGTTGTTTAACGACGCTGTCAATTGCCAGGATCATATCAGCGTCGCCGGTGTGCCGGAATTTTGTTCCGCAGGAGTTCATTTACATGCCAGTAAACCTTTAACATGGCTTGTGTGTTTAATAACACCAGCAGTAAGCTTGTTGGCATAAATAAATAATAATTACTATCTAAGCTCTTACAATTGTAAGCCGACCTTGGGGTATTTATCTCTGATGTGAGATTCCCTTGTGCTTAACCGGGAGAAAGTACGAATCAGATGGGGAATTTAATGTTGTACTGGCAAGTTGGCCATCGTAGCTTAGAGGTTAAAGCAGCCGCTCGATAAGCGGAAGATCCGTGGTTCAAATCCCGGCTTTGGCATTGAATTTTTCAGTTCCTGATTCAACCTATTAAACTTTAACATGGTGTTGTCGTTTCTAAGCACACTTAAAAACAATCACTCTGGGCTGGATTTGAACCCGTGAGCTTCGGATCAGTAGGCCAGCGCCTAACCAACTGAGCCACTCAGAAGGTGAAAATACGTACTTAATAAACTACTCACCTCAAACATTTTTGTAAGCTTCATAAATTGATACGAACTGATATTTAAGAGAGTTCGCGATGAAGCTCTTCTATATTTTAATTATTTTATCCAAAATGTAAAGTTTAATATGACAAGCGCTTCCTCCGACCCTCCCCCCCCTACCCCCCTACCCCCCCCTCCCAAGGGCACACCTATAGTAACTTGCCTCAGAATGTTAGAGCACAATTTACCCTTGTATAAGCAAGGTACTTTCATTATCATGCCTACAAAACTTTCAAAAATTTTCAACCAAATTTCGTGAAAGTTAAAAGCTCTTTCACGTTATATAAATTCATTGCCTAGTGAATTTTGAGCATATAATTTTTAAGTGTTTAAATTAATGTATTGATTAGGGAAATTGAAATGCCCACCACGTCAAAGTTAAAATTAAATTTACTTCATAACCCATTATCTCAGAAACTGTTAGGATATCTGACTAAAACTGTTACAGGATATAGGTACCTATGTGATTTATAAGTTTATGGGTGTATCTTTAGAATAATAAGGATTAATGAAGAAGAAACACTTTTCTCCTTAATTATATAACTTTTAGTTAAAATAATTGATCGACAGTTACATGTTAGAACATTACCAAGCATCACATTAACTTTAGCGTTATATCATCAAGGCAAATGTCATCAATAAAAATTAAAAGGAAGCATACCATATATTTGTAAACAAAGAAAAACAAATAGGAGCCAGCATTTGGCCGTAGTACTCGTTTGTGTACCAAAACTTAACCTGAATAATGAAAGACCTTTCAAAGAATTCATATTTTAAGTCCCTTGTCAAAATGGTGGTTACCTCTTGCCAGCCTTGAATGACAACAGACGTTGAGAGGGTGAACCGACCGATAAAGGTTGCGGGGGTGGGAGTGGCGTAGTGCAGCGGATTTTTGCAAATCACAAAAAGGGCAATATTTTAAAAAACGTAAGGTAATATCACAAAACAGATTTCAGTTCCGAAATTCGAGCTTAAAAATCTATTAGAATCGCCTATTTTTGATCAGATGCAAATTTCAGTGTTGTACAGTGATACTGAAAGATTTCTTAAACATAAGCAGTACCAAAGAAGTCACTAATGAACAGTTGTTGATCCCATGACATTTGAAAGTTCTTTAGTAAATCAAACGTAAGGTACATATAACCAAACCGCCACTGCAACACAATGCACGTCTATGCGGCAGAGTTCACATAAAGTGGAAGGAGGTGAATCCAACCTCCCATCTTTCGCAATCGTACATCGCTGGTGTACAGTATGACTCCAGGTATTAACGAGGGCACGTGCCGACAGTAGAATTAATGTACCCTAATCAGACGGTGTCAGATCGTCACATTTTACCATGATAAAGTATAAAATTGTGGTGTGACTTCTGAACGATGGCATAAACAGATTGCATCTGCAGCACGTTACAAGATTGTTGTCGGATCTCACGCACCAGACTTACAAAACATCACTTCCCCTGCTTTCCCCTTCCTGCTTGGCCTTTATTACATAGTGAATTTGTTAGTCAAGGCACGAGAACTATGTATCTATGAGTACACAGCTACTAACACTTTTGAAATTATTAGGACTATTATGGGTTTTACACTTTTTGTTAACGTTGCACACATCCGTCGAGACGTTGATTATGAATACGAGCCATGCATGCTAATAGTTTCTCTATATTTTTTATTTGTGTTTACGTAATAAAATTATTATCATTGACCTAATGTTGGTGAACCATGAAGCCAGGGATACCTAAACTACCTACGATATTGTTAAATAGTCGTTAAGCAAGGACAGGTATTTATGGAGATAAGGATAGATAAGGGAGGGGATCACCTCGCCTCGTGCACTGCGATCTACACGAGATATATTGCAGTTAATAACCTATAGGGAAAGGAATGAAGTGAATGGCCGCAGACAGACAGGCCACAGTGACGTGTAGAAGTCCCTAACACTTCCTGGGTCGAAAAACCCTCCCACTACTGGTGCTAGAATAAAAGGATGATTAACGACCAGTCCAAACAAGCAGCTCTCCAGTATCTACTGGGATTGCCCTTTTCTTAGAGCAAGCATCCGCATCATCTATACGGTACCGCTCTGCCCCACGAAACCTAGAAGCACGCCTGAAACCTCAAAAGAAAATTAAATGAAAATTAATTATTTTCTTGTTTAACGACGCTGTCAATTGCCAGGATCACATCAGCGTTGCCGGTGTGCCGGAATTTTGTCCCGCAGGAGTTCTTTTACATGCCAGTAAATCTACTGACATGGAGCTGTCGTTTTTAAGCACACTTAAAAACCATCGGCCTGGGCCGGGTTTGAACCCGTGACCTTGGGATCCGAAGGCCAGCGTCTAACCAACTGAGCCACCCAGACCGACCAATTAAATGAAAGAGAAATGAAGCAAAGGATATCATGGTAGATGAGAAACCACCCCAGCATTTACCTACCAACCAAGGAAAACCACGAGTGAGTGAGTGTGTCGGGTTTAAGCGCCCGTCGACAACTTGGTCATTAAGGCCCCAGGAAAACCACGAAACACCAAGATTAGGGAGGGTGGCTAGTGGGAATCAAACCCGGGTCCACCTGAATGCGAGTCACATGTTAATAGGGAGCTAGTTTTTAATGTTAATTTTATCCTTTGTGGATTATCCTTTCCCATATTCTGGTATAAGCAGAAGTTGTTGGAGATTGTTTTACGTTGCCGAAAATTATTATAAAGCGCTGAAAAAGAGTTTTCTTTAAATCATATTACTCCAATCCGTATATTCCAAAATGCAGGCTAAATTTTATCTTCCCGGATTAACATTACATAATTACTGCATTGCTGAGTATTTTGCAGTACAGTGAAATATTGAACATCAAGTATTATGCTAAAATACAAAAACTTTTGCAAATGTTATCTTAGTTTCATTATACAAATTAATAACTGCCACCACAATTAATCTGGTTCAAAAATATAATACTAACAAAGAATAATAGTAATAGAATGTGAAGTTTGCTACAAAACGTCACGGTGCCTATAATTCGCGAATGTTATCCTTTTCACTTTTACTACAACATTGTGCTGTTTGCCGCGATTGTACTCGTATTATCTATACATATAATACCCATGATGACTTCCTAAATCGTGAATATTACCAAAACTAAGGAAATATTATCACGATTATCACAAGCTCCAGAAATACCTGATGCTGCAATTGGGGTGTCCTATCTCAAAGTCATTTTGAAACTCCCTTGTAACTTACTGAGAAAGTGTTAAAGAGATGTATATATTTATATGCAGTACGTTTATATCCATGTCTTAACTTTTACCAATGATACAAAACTATGGGTACAGAATTCCTTCGAAATAATGTGGACTTCACAGGCTATTCCCATAAATTCACTATATGCATTTTATTTGTCATGTGGATATTTTAAATATGTACGTCACATTAGAATAAGGAACCGTTAGAGCAATTTTTCAGAAAATTGAAAGGTTTGAAATATGTTCCATATAAAGGGTAGTTTGTGATGGGGTACTTTCTTGAAAATCTTCATGTTGCATTCTTGGAGGATACTTAAATACTCGGCTATGTGGCGGCACCTGATGCCAGGATGTAGAACTTTCAGCACCTGTTAAGGACACCGCGCGTCTGTGTCGCTTATCTGCCTGTGGCATGTGCCCACCTACGGTTTCCTCACTTAACCCCTTCAACCATTCTTCCTCCTGTCTACCACTGACTTCAACTTAATACCAAGTTTGGTATTTACCCGGCTTTTCGTTTTTGAGCTCCGCCGCATTTCTGTGTCACACATTGTATTAAACCCTTTGATCATATGATGAAATCTGATGATTTTGAGTACATTACACTATATCAAACATTTTATCACACGTGTTATCGCTGTTTTAAAATGGTTACCCAACAGTTTACAGTATGTGCTGTAACAGAAAGTAGAATAATGGTAGTTGCATTAATATAATAAACAAGAATTTAATGGAGAAAATGTGCTTGCTCCTAAATATTGACTGCGTAATCCATTTAATTTCTTCCTGACATCGTTCACTATCCATACTTCACGTACTTTACAAATGGCTTCTGCTATGATTTTACATATATCCAGTTCTTTGTTTCTGTTTTTATAATCTTCGTGCTTGGAATTGCATTTCATGTGACTCATAATTGAAAATAAGAAGTTTGATTGAAAAGCTTCTTGGTAGCCACTGATTAGGTGTATCTGTCTGCAATGTCATTTCATGTTTTTATTAATGTTCCATTTATATACCACCTTTAATACACATACACACACACACACATACACACATTCACATACATGCTTTCATTCTCCTGGGGAATGGGAAATATTCCTGGTTAAAGAAATATCCCCCCCCCTCCAGATGGGAATCAAACCCCCGACCTCTGGATTTGAGCGTTAACACAGAGGCAGTGTGACATTTTCTCGTCTAATCAGTCACAGATGTGATCAAGGGTGTGTTGGTGAGTACAACTTTTATCACAAAAGTGCGTATCAGTTGGATGTGACGAAAGATGCTATATTACACTGTAAATTATTTTATAATGTGCATATACAGGATGGAAGTGAAATTATCCGCCAGACTTTAACAGCGAATTTCTCATGTTGTGAATAACAAGAAAGTCTAATACCAAAATGTTGAAAAGTTTATAGTTTTCTAGAAAAAAATATTTTATCAAAAACATTTATCACCACCTGGCTGAATTATTATTGATTGATTTATGGCTACATTCATAGAAAATTGAATAAATGACAACTTTTTCCTTTGGCGTATTTCAATAGATTCATCGGTTTCTGTGTAAATTAAATTTAAAAGAAACCACAATTTCTTGCCTTTTTGTTGAAATAAATTTTGAGTACTTTAAATTTAATTTAGATAAAAACCGTTGAAACTATTGTAATACGCCAAAGGAAAAAGTTGTCGTTTATTCAATTTTCTATGAATATAGCCATAAATCAAGAACCATCAATCAATAATAATTCAGCCAGGTGATGGTACATTTTTTTGATAAAAATATTTTTTTTCTCTAGAAAACTATAAACTTTTCAACATTTTGGTACTAGACTTTCTTGTTATTCACAACATGTGAAATTCGCTGTTAAAGTCTGGTGGATCATTTCACTTCCACCTCTATATAGTCACATTTCTGTATAATATAGGCCAGCAGACCATTTGGAACTAACGGGGCCTTAAAACACGTATTTACGGTGAAATCAACACATGGAATTTTTGGGTGGAACACAATACCTTCTTCACCTACTACGTATACTGGCGTGTGTAACAATTGACCGATAATGGAACACAGCCGGTGATGTCGGTAATGATAAATGTAGCCTCCCACTCTGCTAACTTGAGCTGCTCTGTTCCTCGAACATCATTTCTAGCTGCTGGATTGGAAGAGTACCTTCACTCCCTCAAAACATGGCCGAACTGCTAAACAGTAACATTACACGCTACATGTTCTCTCTAGCGGAGACCGATAAGGTAATACTTCGTTGAATGTGGGCACACAAATGAAATGTAATATCATAAATACATGGAAATAAACACAAAAAGGCGTACACTTATGACATCTCTCATATAAATGTAACGACACTCGCAAATAATTATTTACGCTGTCCAATAAAAGGCGGAATTTTGTCATACTGGTCCAAGATTTCCTTTTGAAACAGTCGTAGTGAAATTTTTCACAGGGGCGGTAAAATCGATTATAACATCATGCATTGTTTCGTTTCTTTTTGTCTGTGGATTGTTTTAGGCCCTTCATATAGAGAACTGTTACCTGCTGGGTGGAGTCAAAGGTTGCTTATCTCAAGATGTAAAACACTGTGGGTAACTCAGTGAAGGAGCCATCTTTTAAGCTCGTGTTAAAGAAAGTACACAGTGATGAAACCATCTAAATAGGATTTTAAGTAATTTAGGTGAAAAACAAATGCATATTAAATCTCCTGGTTCAGTTACAAACGAATCTCAGCACACACCGGGCCTCTGTGCCTTATTAGGATGAGTAAAAGCATGGTACACTTAGTTCATGTGCCAGATTTCTCAATCAGACAGAATTAACTGAACTTCGTGAACTATAAAATATTCCCAAACAGGTTAAGCACATACCTCATCATGGTGAACTTTAGGTCGACAATAGTTCATGTACCCGTGAAATCTGTAAGAGTTGCGAGTAATTTATTAACAAAAACTACGCTTTCTCTTGGGTGTCGCACCAAAACGTATACGCAAACAGCCCGTACTGTGTTTAGCAAGTTCTTTGTCTTTCTGCCGGCTCTTCGGGGATTTCGTGACCTATCGTAATGTTTTCATTCACTTTGACTCCGATACTAAGGTACCTCCCTCCTTCTTGGGTTATTTGTACATGTATTTATTACAGTATTTATCGGACAGAAAGATCTATTCTTATTTTCTGTTGCAGGAATCAAATATTCGCAAACAAATAGCATGCTTTTCAGATTTATTTTCCTTGACAAGTCACAAAGAGGGACGGTGCAAATTATGCGTTTTCTAATTTGCTAATTTAGTGTTGTCAGGATCAGCTATCTTAGAAATTCCATTAAAAATATATTGTGACTTTGTCTAGTTTTCGCTTTTCACTAATATGATCCAGTATCAATTTTCATTGTCACTGACTTCTCGCGAAGAAGTGGCGTAATGAAATATGCAAGAACTAGCCTTTTCTTGCAACCGGTTCGCTCGCTGGGGAGTCAAATATAAGGGTTCTCTAATCTCTTCCAGTGGCAGCATTATTAGGGGTCCGACCCCTTCAGCTGCTGTGGTGTGAGTGCTGCGTACCGCTAGCACTCGTGGTATTTCTGACGTTACTAGAAGTAGGTCGGGCCAAACATCTGAGCCCCTCCTATATGGGAGTTGTTCAATTGGGTTGGTCTCGGCCGGGCAGTGGTTCCCGATACTTATGGGAGATTGAGTACGTATTAGACTTGCCAAGGCGGGGTTGTGAGACGCCTCAACGTTCTCGGGTACTAACCTACAGAGCTAGTAGCCGGTGAGCTAGCTATCCGGTGGCCCCACCTAGGTTATAGGTAGTCTTCCCGGAAGGATTGACGCGCGTAAATGGCGCATCCACTTCCATCCCCTGTGTAACAGAAGGGGGGGGGCTTTTTAAGACACCAGGTATTGGTCTAATGGAAAGCCCCCTGGAGGGGGGTTTAAGGTGGGAGAGGGTCGGATCTCTTGGTAGATCCTTCGCTCTCTAAGTGACAGCGTCCACTGCATATCACAATAGTGCTCACAAATTTAGTCGTAGAACAGCAGTTTTTGTCGCTTCAGAAACAGCTCACTGTCTCACTTACTAAGTGGCTCATTAGCGAGCACGCTCGCTTGTATAGCCACTGTATTTTTCAAGAGAGCTTTAGAATGTTTGGAAGGTGGGGAGAAATAAGGTTCCTGGACAATCCGTAATTTCTCGATAGCGCTTATGGTGTTTACTCTGGGTGAAAGCGTCAATGCTGGCATTTTTTTCGGTTTACTAATCGAAATTGCATATTAGCTACACACCTGTTGAAATATTTTACTTTCTAGCAGTTTTCTGTAACATTTACGTGTTAGTTTTTATTAGAGAATCAACGTAAAATATAATCGCTGTCGTGAGCAATGAACATGTGAAGTGAAAGGCCAAGTGACACAAGCTTCTTTAACTTGCTAAGTAACTACATGTCTACATGGAAATGTCTTCGAGTCTTCGGTATTTCCTTTCCTGTCAACAATACATAAACAGCGATTTATTTTTAAACATCACCGAGCTGTATATTATGCTGCACACCATCAGTTGCACGCAAACGTTTTCATTCATTCATATTCATCATTAGTATCCAGTTCTGTCTGGAGGAGAAGTACAAATCACTACAAGGCCTACTTGGTGTTCATGCTTGGGAAAAGCATTCTGTATGTTTGTCAAATACACAGAGGCGCTGTGATTTTTCAAAATAAAATTATTATTAATTGTGATATAACTTTACTTTGAGTAATATAAAAAATCTACCGATACCTTTTGTTCCTCGTCTGTTAAATGTGTTGCTCACAGTTTGACAGCATTGGTGACCATTACACTATGGACTGATCTCTTCACCTGGTCAATCTGTCGATCTTTCAGCATCTTCTATGTGACAACAAGGCCTATAGCGGCGACATAATATTGTAAGAGTTGTTATTTTTCTCAATTATTTCTTTTCTCTGATTTCTTTACAGATATGGCCTCACACAAGTTCACCAAATTACACTCCTTTAAAACTCTTTTTTACAGAACTTTTCTCAATTAGCCTTTCCAAAGTCTACAAAGTTACTCCTACCTCCTTGGCAACCTGGCACCAGCCAAGGAACATCTAATTTATGGGATGTTTTCTACATAGAAACTCGAATCAATGTCACAATATTCATATTGTGATCCTTTTGTTGTTCTCAAGGGTAGGGAACAGAACTGCTGATTGGAGTTTTAGCACAACCTCTACATAAACGAAATCTCCAATGGAAATTTAACTTTTTTGATTTATGCAACTCCCACGTACTCTATGAAAGTGCTGTAGAATGTTTTAGACAGTGCTTTAATTAGTTTTATCGCTTAGAGCTATAATTTCGTGAAGTATGATCTCCAAATATGTACGAAAATGGGAGTGAAATATCAGCGGATGTTGTATTTCTGACTTTCTTAACCTCCATCTGACAATACTCCAAACTATGGAAATGTTACAGCGTGTTTATCTTTCAGCGGTGAAGAATTATCCAAATGGTCGAATGATTAAGTAACACATATCCTCCGGGCTTGAATGCCGTGGTAAAAGGTTAAAAACATATGTAGTCGAGGTTTCGCCCTCAAACGGCATCCGAGCCCAAAATACACGCTTTATTTATTTCACGACAACGGCCGTTAGCCTACGGTCTTACTTGGATGGATAATTTTTACATAAGCACAGCAGAAAAACTTTAAGCAGTTCTATTGTCTCTCCGTTGAGTCCATTCTGCCTTGTTTACTTAGCACATTGAGGAATAAATTACATAACATTCCTTAAGGTTTAGGTGGTACACTTTGGTCTTCTATGTGAATACTAAATGGAGCAAAATATACTTGGAGTTCATTCTTAAACAGATACTACATAGAAAAACAGAAACTTGAAAAGCAAAAGCAGCTTAGTACATTTTATTGTAACTTCAATGTTTCTCATTCGAATATCCAGGGTTTGTAATTTTCTCTTTAATATTTTAGACAAATTTAAATGATACACACAGCATACGTCCGTCAAACAGAACAACGGTTTTAAATCATGACAAAATCATCAAAGTCAGTTTAATGGTTCTTGGTATTACAACACACACACACACACACACACACACACACACACACACACACACACACACACACACACACACACACACACACACACGCACACGTACATGCACACGCACACACACACTTGTTTTCCTCTCCTTATAACAGTAGTGTATATTTCCTCTTATTGGAACATTAAAATGCCATCTTTTGCTTCCGCTGTTTTAACCGAAACATTTATTGCAAACTCACCTTGGCGAGTGAATTAACAAAAACTGAGTTACCGCCCAATTATGCTTCATGCAGACACATTAACTGCCTTAACATGCAGCACTTCTGCATTATACGCTCAGTTAAGCGGCGTTTGAGGAAAACTGACC